>CAJVSB020000285.1:0-62814 GCA_911865555.2 Thlaspi arvense
GTCATGCTGGTATGAATGGGCTTCAAAGCTAACAAGAAAAGCAAATTATTAATTGAACTATTACACCAAGCTCCTCCCATAAGGCACATTGAACAACCCAATCTTGAATTTTCAAGAATTAATAATCAATATTCATTTTCAATTCATTTCATATACCCCTTCTCCTTCCAACCTAATTCCAATGCCACTGCTGACAACGGCAAGAAAAGTTCACTTTCTAGAAGTCAGGGAATGTTTAGATTGCATCCTCTTTTCTCATTAAATCATCAAAATTTCAAAGGCAGTGCTTGTGTGAGAGGCAAAGATAATCATACAAAGGTCGCCAAGAAAATCTGAATTAGATTACAAGATATTCAGAGCTACAGGAAGGGAATGGTATAGTTAACTTGAGTTAAAGGCTTAGAATTATCATCTTGTTTCTTGAGCCTTTTATTATTAAAGAAATTAAAAGCATCATTTTTTATTGACCATGTCCAAGATGAAAGTGAACTCAATAAGTGAAGCTATCATTAGCTTGCCCAAAGTTACAGTCATGACAAATCAAATTGCAACAAAATGCACTTCAATGCAAAGCCTAAATTATACAAAGTTTACTATTGCAAGAAATAAGCTGAAAACAGCAGGCCACCTGTCCTTGGTTCAGCCTAATCTGGGTATTGTGTGGCATAAAAATGCATATCAAACTCAGAAAAGAGGGCAAGAAAAGGATTCGGACAATCTTAAGTATGATCCTTGATATAAACATATTTCATTTTAACTACAACATATCTCCAGAAAAATGTATCAAGAAAAAATGCATAAGATAAACAAATACATACAAATTATACAGCCAACTATCCAGGAGGAAAGAGGTTACCATTGCCTGCGCACCTGTCACAAGGAACAGGATCTCCCTGCAAAAAAGAGCATAATTAAGTATTCATCGGAAGGGGTTTTTTATTTAAAAAAAAAAAAAAAAAAAAAAAAAAAAAAAAAAGAACTCACAGTGTTTGGGAATTTCGGAGAGAACATAAAAGGAAAAAAAAACTCACTATTCACTTTTCTTAGTTTGGTTGGATAATTTTGGTATATTATACAATTTCAATCAAAAAAGCATTGCTTCTCCAAATCTCTGTAATTCTAGGGGAAGCCAAAATGGGGGTTATAATGGATTTTGTTTTCTCTTAGTTCTCTCCATTTCCGCTCCTTTCTCTTGTACATGCAATCCAAGCAAGTGATTTGGAAGGAATTCTTTCATGTTCTCTCTAAATCACTCAGTCCAAACAAGCTGTAATTCGGAAGAAACTATAAGCCAGGAATACAAAAGAAATGGAAGCAAAAAAGAAAATGTAGGAGCAAAGAGATACCTTAAGACCCAAAAAGAGAGAGAGAGCAATGGCGGTGAGGACACTGATGGTGACAAGGAATGTTTGGGTGTCGGGAGGGCCGTTGAAGCCAGCAAACAAAAAGAATGGGTGGAGGGAGAGTTTAGTCGGGTGGACGAATAATAGTTTCGAAGAAGAAGACGTCGCCAAGAGAGGAAGGTCGGCTTTGAAGGGAGTAACTGCCCAGGAAGAGAGGCGACGGAGCGGAGAGACGATTGGACGGTGGTTGTTGATGAAGAAGACGAAGTGTGAGGATGGAGCCGATGGACTGAAGCGTGAGAGAGCGTCGCCATGCGGATAGACAAACCCAAAAGTTGTGGAGCTCAGCTTCGTGCTCTGTTTTAGGACGAGGATTTTTTTTTTTTTTTTTTTTTTGGGGGACCCAGAGAGTCAAATTGGTCAAAGGCTCAGCAGCTGGTGCATTTTTTTCAGAAAAAATAAAAAAGAAAAATCTCCGGTACCCAAATTAATTCTGGGGTTTTAGTCCGTCTTCTTGGACCCATAATTATTGACCGTATAGGCAAGATAAAAGAAAACTTGTAACCCTCCCTCCTTTACCGAAAAACCCTAATTCTAAGTTTGAAACTTGAAGAAGTTGAAAGTGAAAGTAACACAGCGACAACAAATACAATGACAATGGCGACTGAAGTCCACGAACATAGAGGGCTTAATTATTGCATAATATATCTTAGGGACATCAAATTATGATCTTATATGATATGATTATATGTTTTAAACTAGAATATAAGTTTTATATTCTGCTGTGTTTTGCTTATTCTATTGTGAATCCAACACAAACAAGCATCAACTCTTTGATTAACAACACTTGCTCAAGAATGACCTTCTGAAAGTCTAGTGCATAATAAAAAAATAATTGGCTTTCATTAATAATTCTAGATGCATGTCATTCACCTAAATTTAGAACACTTATAATCACTGACCACTGAGTCCAAAGCCAGTCTCGTGTGAGAATTGACATCAATTTGACAATGCATGTCCACTCAAAATACTAATATCACAGTTTTAGTTGAATAATAAGTCCACATTAAATACCAAATTCCAAATTAAATTACATGAATTTATTTTCTTTGCATAGAAGCCTTTGCTATTAGTTGATCACGTTTAAGAGCCAACCCAAACTTCACAATCATTACTGTGCACAAGATCATTACATATTTAAATTTAATGTAGCAACTATAAATATTTTACAATAGAAAATTTAGCTAGCAACACTTACATTGCATCTGCCTGTTGACCAGGGCATGGCTTAGTAAAGGGGAAATTACTAGTAGCTAGCTTCAGGGGTGAGGAGTCAAACTCATAAAATTAATTAGCCTCTAACATCTCCTCCAAGTTTGAGACTTATAAAAAAAATGAATTATAGTGTTATGAGTAAAGCTAACAAAACTAATACAAAAAGGCAATCTTTCATTTATTAATATTACTTACTTCATTTGCCTATGTCAAGTTTGTTCGACTGGCTTGACTTCTTAAAGTCAAGATATAATTTCTTTTCCAAGGCCCACAATAAAAAGAAACTAGTGTCTACTCTTTTTATTAATTGAATGTAAATATGCCAACAATTATGCATATTAAACTATCACCACCTAATTTGTACAATATCAAACCAATTTAATAAGGAAAAAATAAACTATTAACCGAATAAAATACAACCTTGTCCACCTTATTAAACATGCCCGTAAATGAGTCCTTGTAATGGCTTATAGTATTTAATGGAAGAGTGGTCTAACTCAAGAGACATTACTGAAACAAGCAATAAGTTAATTAGGTACTTTATGTGTGTATATACATATGTACATGTATGAACTTCTATAAGTGAGCTACGTGTAAATATTGAACTCAAAATATAATTTGCCTTATATTTTGTTCTTCCCTTGTATTTTTAATATAATTAAAATGTGTGTGTGTGTGTGTGTGTATATGTATATCTAATGCACTTAAGCATATAGAAGATCATTGCTTTGTATAATCATTGTCAGTGGAAAAATTGAGTTCATTGGAATTTTTATAGCTTCATCTTTCAGATTCTCTATATAACATTATTATAACACCATTTATTGCCAAACTTTTAGCATCTCTCAACTAGAGGTAACAATTGTCAATATCGAAAGGCAAGGGGTAGCAAATAAGAAGAGAATGGGAGGAAGAGATATTTGTACCAAATACAAAGGTTTCAACAAGATAAACAAAGAATTAGACATGCTCATTAATCTTTAAAATGCAAGTTACAAATGCAAAAGCTTCAAAAATAACAAGAAGCAGAGTAATAATGGCAGTAAGGAGAAACACACTATAGAAAAATTCAAAATGTAGAATAGCATAGCCTTAAAATAAAAATCCATGACCTCAGCTAGAGAGATATCTTGCTTCCATGGTTTTTACATACATCTATAGAATTCGACGCTCATCAATGATTTGGTACAAATGTAATTACCAATCTTTGATTGAAGACCTTACCACTTAAATGTTTTTGCCACCCCAATAATGACTGCAACGAAAGGAATGCTACTTCGAATTGAATCCTTATTTGAGCATTTCACAATACTAATGGATTTTAGGAAGTGGAGCAGCCATTGCAATGTTCCTTTGGACTAGGCAATTTTCAAATTAGCCATTTATGTGATCACTATTTAGATTGGAATTTTAGGGTTTTAGCAAATGGCACGATCTAATTTCAAAGGGAAGAGAGGAAACTTTTCATCATCAAAGCAAGGCCCATTTCAAATAACATTTGATTCTGGATTTTATGTCAAAAATTTATATGTTTTTATCTTATTCATGTGGTTAATAATTAATTGTCTATGTAAGTAGGTCTTAAAACCCTGGACTTATCCTGGATGTCGAAGTATTCCTCCTTTTTTTTGTTTAATCCTTCAAAAAATTAATGTTCAAGAATGAGAAAGAAGCAAGCTTACTAAAAGAAGAATCGGTAAATTACATTGCTATCTTTAAGTTTTGCTTGTATCCGAACAAAATCACACCACAAAGTGCCCTTAATTACAAATTATTTATTTTATCTATCACCATTTTAGCCATTAGTTAAACAATGCTTCAACCCCAAAAATATATGATTATTTTGATTTTTAGCAGTTTAGTATGTTTTAAAATAAGAACAATCCAATAGTCATATTCAAATCAACCAAACCACTATTTTCACAATCAAACTGGTTGAACCTAATTGTTTAGTTTGATTTTGAAATTCACCTTTGCAGATATTGTTATCACTATCTTTTCACCACTTACATTAGTATCTAATGCTTGAAAAAAGTGACTTTAACAAATGATCTTAAGAAGCCTTATTGGCATCTAGGTCTAAGTTTGCTCTTTAACTTCCTTAATCTTTGGCTTGACTAAAGCTACAAATAGAAAGACATTTTTCTATGACTTCAATCAGTAGAACACTCAAATCAAATACCTTGGGCTCTCATTTCAATTTAAAGAACTGTACCTACATGGCAAACAACTTATTTAGGCATCAAGTTTTTTGAGTGCAAAATATCTAAAAACAAATGTCACCTTTAGTGATGTATATAAAGGAATCATACTTGAGAGGCTTTTGGACAAGCACAATATTTGAGACAATTAATTAGGTGTGAGTAAACTATCATTGGTAGCGGTTATTAAGAAGAGTGATGGTTACAATCGGATTATTACAAGAGATAATAAGTGTAGCATGTGAGAAAGATAAATAGAGAGTTTGAAAGATTAGTGATATTGTCAAACTACAGATTATCTACTTAAAAAGTCAGAATTTATATGCCTAGAAGACAACAAAGTGGAAGGACAATAATCCACCAGATGTTATAGGCAGGGATGATCAAGAATCATAGGGGTTGTGTTTTTGTGAAATAACCTAAATCCAACAATGAGACTAGCATGATGATAGAACGAATAAGAAGCCATTGAATGAAGCTTGAGGTAAAAAAAAAAAAAAGAATCAACACTGTTCAGAGAGATAGTTATAGGCTAAAAACTAAGGAATAAAGAAGATTGAATGGAAGGTGCAAACACCCACATCAAAGGTGGAATGGTTGGTCAGGTGAGAGCTCCAACGATTAGAGAAGGACAAGAAATGAAAAGTTGGTAGGATCATCACCAAGCATAAAAGAATAATTAATCACCTGTGAAAGAATTCTAACAAGACTTGTATCTAATTATTATCTAATTTGAGATATGTTTATTCCTTCATGTTCTTTGATTTTTGTAAATCCACTTCATCATGGCATGTGAATCCAATCTCAGAAAGTTCATTTACTGTAAATAATTATTTTTGGTAACTTTCTAGTTACAAGTTAAACTCTTCCTGAAAGTCTTGGAATGCACTCTCATATCTTTTTTATTGGCCAAAAATTGTACACAACAGATATGTTAAGAAGATAGTTTTTTATTTAAAACTATACTTTGTCATGTTTAAACTTATCTTAAGCAATTTTTTTTTTCAAAAATTTTGCAATGCATGTGACTATTGTTATAGGGCCAGTACACTCTCCAAAAAAGATGTATATGTTTGAGTATACAGTACTCTCTTTTATAACTTAATATCTCTCATTTTTCATGTTCAATATAACATCTATGATACTCTCTTTCATTTTAGGCCTAAATATTTTTATTAAGACTAGGTTTATAACCTTTTATCATTATGTCTACTTCCATGGAAGTATTAAAAGTGTTTACACATGGGATACAATATTGTCAAACTAGTCATTTGAAATTAATTCTAATATCATTTATCATTTAATTATTATCTTTTTCTTAAAAAATATATATAATAAAATATACAAAAATTTCTCTTATAATTCATTATCATTCAATCTCTCGTGACATCCATGGCAATTATCATATGTATTATTTCTTAAAATTTTAACCAATTCTTAAAGGGAGCAGAGGTAACTAAATTATAGGTGCTATCCTATAAAAATTTAACCAATTCTAAGAGGGAGAAGAGTAACTAAATTGTATCACATTGTCAAATCGAGTGGTGTAATTCCAATAAATTAAAATCGAGTGATGCAATTATAACCTACAAATAATCGAGTGATGCAAATGAAATTTAGTTTAAATTTTAGTGACCACTTTTGCAATTTTCTGTAGTTCAAAAATTTCCCAAAAACCGCCTTGCCTGCGACTTGGTGTCGGCAAAATTTACCCTACCCCAAACTATTTTCTTCGGGGACTTCCATGGTTCGAATGCCCAATTTTTGTAGAGGTCTGAACTTTGGACTAGGGTTTGATTCTCGTGTACTGTAACAGTCCCTCTCGTGGAGATGGGTAAGAAAGAGAAAATTCGAAAAGCTGCGAAAGTCCACTACGAAGAAGAAGAGAACGAAGAGCCTAAATCGAAGCCTACAAATTCAGTGGTTATAACCATTGATAGCAGCGACGATGAAGAGGCTAACGAAGATCTGAGCTTGAAAATTGTCGAAAAAGCAATACGACGGTCGTCTACATACGGCCAACCGGCCAACGGTGCTGTTCCTTTGCTGGAACCGATCGATCTCTCTATATCGC
Organism: Thlaspi arvense; assembly: GCA_911865555.2. Lineage (NCBI taxonomy): Eukaryota > Viridiplantae > Streptophyta > Magnoliopsida > Brassicales > Brassicaceae > Thlaspi > Thlaspi arvense. Next base: position 6,894 of record CAJVSB020000285.1, read on the forward strand.
CGTCTGAAGAGGCCGAAGCTTTGACGTCGGATGTGAAGAGAACGAAAAGAAATAGGAAAGAAAAGAAGAAGAAGAATAATGAGATGGAAAATCCAGAGGAAACTGTAAGCTCCTGAATTGAACATTAAAATTTTTAGTAATTATTCCCCATGCGTTCGTCTTCAACTCTACGCTTCTAGTTTCTATCGCTCGCCTTCGTCTCTTTGCTTCTACTTAGTTGATGAGAAAGATGAAAAAGCATAGGAAACTAAAACTATTAATGTTGATTAGGTTTTGGTTTGGTCGACATTCTTCATTGTATTATTTCAAGACTTCCAAAATCGTAAAGAAACTCCCCGCACGTACTTCTTTTGTTGGGAAGCTTATTATCTGACAATTATATTTGTGGGTACTTAATTACGAACTCTGAATAACTATTATAGTTTTTTTTTTTCTTTTTTAGCTTAATATTTTAGAAAAGTCTATTATCAGTCTTATGTGACGTTCGAATATTGATTTGCCAGAGGAAGTATTATATTTTTTAGACTAGGAGGTGAGGGGAGGGAATAGATAACAAGATTAGTGAAACAGAAGCGAGTAGGTGAGAAGTTAAATAAGTGGCTATACCGTTTTAGCTTGGTTTAAATTGTGGAGTCCTGTTTTTCAATTGCCGTTTCCAATAGCTCTCTTTCAAAATTTATGGTCGTGATCGGCTCATGAGAAAAGTTTGAAGTGTTTGCTTATTTTCCATTTTCCCCTCTCTTCTGAGTTCTTAACCACGTATTGATATAGAAGAGATTAAGAATGGTTATTTACCCAAGAAGAGGAGATGAAAAAATTACATTATCCACGGGTTAGGAAATAACAATTTTGCTCCTTAATTTTATTTGTGCTGCTTCACGGGTTTATATATTTAAAAAAAAAAAAGATTATTGAGTTTGTGTTTGGTAGAGTTACCCCTGTCTTGTTTATGTTTTTTAAAAAATAAAGGCTGAGAGAGTAAGAGTGACATAAGGAGTGTGAATTTCCTTTTCTCTTTCTAAACAAAAAGTAAACATAGTTTTTTTGTTTGCAGAAATTTTGTAGATCGTGGCAACAAGAACTTAAATCGCTCACTCTCCTGGTCTCTCATCCTTATTATACTCTATTTCCCCCTCCTTATCCAGATCTGAATATAAACAAAATAAACACAAATGTTATCAAACAAAAGCCTAAGCTATGTACTTTCACATTTCAATTTGTTTCTCAATTAAATTCCTGCTGCTTCACAAGTTCATAGAGAAAAAAAAGATTGTTAAGTCTGTATTTGGTAGAGTTTACCCCTGTTTTGTTTATGTTTATAAAAAATAAACAATTTTGTTAGATAACGTTGTACATTTTGGAAATAACAATTTTGTTCCTCAATTTTATTTGTGCTGCTTCACGGGTTAATAGGTGAAAAAAAAAGATTATTAAGGTTGTGTTTGGTAGAGTTTGGCCCTGTTTTGTTTATAAAACATAAAGGGCAAGAAACCAAGAGTGACATAAGGAGTGGGAATTTTCTTTTTTATATTTCTAAACAAGAGTACACATAATTTTTATGTTTACAGAAATTTTGTACATTGTGGCAAGAAGAACCCAAATCTCCTGCTCACCCAGTCTCTCATACTTATTCCACTCCATCTTTCTACTCCTTGTCTGGCTTTGAATATAAACAAAATAAACATAAATGTTAAACCCTAAAATATGTGCTTTCACTCCCCCACACCCCCCCCCCCCCCAAAAAAAAAGATTGTATTCTGCCCTCTTTTTTCTTTTTTACTTTTCCTTTTCCATTTAAATTGATTTAGGTTGCAGCAGCAAAGGAAGAACTGAAGGCTGACACTACCACAACTGTAGAGGCTGATAAATTTGCAGAGACAAATTCAGCTGAGAGATCTGATAACATTGTGCTACGAAAGCTTCTTGTGAGTTGAAATGATATGGTTAATGTCACTTTGGAAAACACTATTTTGTTTTGAAGGCTTAGAATGGTATCTCTCTCTCTCTCTTATTGATTCTTCTATAGCGAGGGCCGAGGTATTTTGATCCTCCAGATAGTGGCTGGGGAACATGCTATAATTGTGGTGAAGAAGGTCACACTAGTGTGAACTGTACTTCAGCTAAGCGGAAGAAGCCATGCTTTTTTTGTGGAAGCCTTGAGCACAATGCCAAGCAATGCATAAAGGTTTGTATGACAAACAGAAAAAGGTTATATACATCATTTTTTGATAAACCTTGTCTGGCCTATTAGTTTTAGCTTAAATTGGACTGGATTTTGTTATAATTGGCTATTGGATTGGGATTTTAGCTTTACTTATTGGATTATTTATTGAATTCCTTTAAAATTTTGTGAAGTATATGTGTCAAAAACTTGAGCTGAAGTAGGACCCCATATGATATGCTTGTGATTTATCCAGTATGGGCAAGGGATGAGGTATGCTGTACATGTAGAATTCACTCAATTTCTCAATAGGCCTGTTTAGTTTGGTAGAACTATGAATATAACTTCACGATCAGGGTCATCTTATGTCTATTAAAATCTTTCTACTTGATATAACAAATTATATCTTTTCATGTCTTCTTCCACTTGGAAATTTGGAATAAGTACTTAACACTGACTTTATCACTGGTTAGATATGCACTGAATTTGTTTGTCTGAATAGTCTTTGGTATCTACTAGGTTCACTTGGTTTAATAGTCTTGATTGTCTATATACATGCTTGTGCATGCCCATGTGAGAGAGTAGGTGAATCGTTATGAAGAGTTTGTTTATTGTTGACTGACTTGGTTCGTGTTTATCAAAATAGACAGATCCATTGGAGCTGTGGGGTCTGTGTCCTAGTGCTCTCCCTCTAATTGCTTCAAAGTGGATTTAGTGTTATCTTAATTCACCGCTTAGGGGTCAATCACCTCTATCTTTTTCGGAATTGGTGTGGGATAGATGCTAGAGGCAATACATTTCAGTTGGACACAGCAGCAGAACAATGATGTTAAATAGAGCAAAGGATGAGAGAAGTTGAAAGCTAGTAGAACACTGAGATTGAAATGGGAGAATAAAGAAAATTAGCGGGGGGAGAGAGAGGGTGGATCCCCCCCGGCAGAGAGAGTGCTTTTGCTCCACCTTGAGTGTCATTGACATGCAACCACAATCTATGGAAATGAGGGTTGTCCCTTTGCTTCTCGATTCTTTGCCTCTATTTCCTTATTTGGGTTTTTGGACTGGGCTGGACTGTAATATGCTTTTAGAGCATTTAAAAGATAAATATATTAGACTGAGTGAACTTATATTTTTAAATGACAAGGTGTTTCAGAAGATGTGGGGAGCTTGGGCTGGACAGTATGCTCCTATTTACACAATTGTCTAAAAGGCCACCTCAACTATGGATTAGCCCAATTTACTTAGCTTTTAATATCAACATCCCAACTAATAACTAGGCAGCTTGGTTAAGAAAAATGTGTAATTTATTGGTTAACAAAAATAACTAATAAAAGCAATGAATTCTTTGTGCCTCTTATGACATATATTAAAGGCAGATTGGTATAATATCTTCTAAATTTAAAACTACAGGCATGTCTGTTGATCAAAATATTAATTTGGGATGCTCTGGATGCATTTATGTGCCTGATACTTGCAGCCAAGTCCAAGTACCATGGTTGCAAATAAAAAAGTTTTGCCCACATTTCAACCTATAGCATTTAAGTTGCTGCAATAGAAAAAGAAGTATATCTAACAGAAGGGTGAAATTGAAAAAAGGAGAAGTGTAACTTTGCTGTATATTTGTGTTAATTAGTGAGTGCTGTGCATGTTTGCATTTAAGTTGATGTGATCACTTCCACATCTAAGAAACTCGCCGTTGATTTTGGAACACATTAATTTCCAATCCATTTCTTCATTGTGAAGGAGCATTCTATGTTTGCATATTCTAAATTTCAATTTAGTTAATGTGCGCTTGTAAGTATTTGAGGATGGCAGACACTTCGAGCTGTGTATATGCATTGTGCAAACATAGTCATGATAGGCTTGATCAAAGTGGTGGGGAAGTGAACATATAGTTATCTAATGTATTTTAAGAATTGTTATCATAATTTGAAGCAAATTGTTATGTAATGATTTTTTCTTTTTGAAATGTAGGGATATTTTGTGGGTCACAGTTTTAACAAGCCATAATGTTGGGTTTACACCAAAACATGTCTTGCCTTTATATGATAATATAGATGATTAGAGCTCAGGAAGAGCCAATTATAAAACCCATTGATGGTTGCTTTTTCAATATAATTTATCATTCTTCTTTCAAATTCTTATTCACATTCATTTGTTTCTTTTTAGAGTCAGACTGTGTTAATTTGGAAGAAAGCAGCCACATTATGAGGTTTAAGCTTTCTTGGTGGGTTGTTGTAGCTGCACAAGGGTTGTTGAACAAAGATAAGGAATAGGGTTTGAATTATGCTATTGGGAATTTGGAGTTCAAAAAATGACATTCAACTGATTCATTGAATTATGGTTTTGTCATGCTTGTCCTTTATTAGTCTCCTAGGGTTGCTCTTTGTTGCAAAACTGGCCATTGCCTGGTAGATAGATATAAATTAGGTGTGCTTGATCCATAGGATGAGAGAGGTTGCAAAATAGTGCAAATTGCTTTTGTTTAATTTTGCAAATTGGCTGCTTCCCTTGCCAAATTCTATAACCCAACCAATTCTCCCAGGGAATTATTGGTCTTTATTCTAACAAGAAAAAGTGCATGGAGCTCTTTGTCCTGTCTAATATCTTATGTGCTAAACAGACTACACGGCTTGTAAGCCCATTTATCAAATCTCCTGTTTCCTTGCTGGCCTACCACATTTTGCCACCTTGTTTGTCATCAGGGGTTTACAGAGATCATGCCATAGAGCTTTATTATGGATCTACGGTGTGAACTGTGTTAAGCACACTAATATGTTGTTAATTTGCCAAAGTCCAATTCCGTTTAACCGTATGAATTTATGATGATTTATTAACTGTGCAATAATTGAATGGCACTCAACATGCTCAATCTGCGCTTCAATGTACCATGTTACTTAATATTAATTGTCGTCTGTTGTCCACTCAGAGGCACCCAAAGATGATAATTCTAAACACATTCTGGAGCTTTACACTAATCACTGCAATCAGTATGTAGATTCCAGTCTAAAAGTTGTGCATTAAAATTTAAAGTGATAGTCATGCATACTCAGGTTTGAAGTGATTTTTCTGAATTTTGTACATTTTTTGAATTTATTGACATGTTCAACATTATCTATTATTTCCAAAAAATGTAGATTAATATTATTTATTTGATCTGATTTACATATCCCAAACAAACTAGAAAATCTTGAAAGGATTTTAAGTTTGAACTTAAAATAAAATGAAACTAAAAAAATTAAGTAAATATGTTAAACTTGAAAAATGTATATTGCTGATCAACAAACAATATTTTGATGGTTAGTAATGCTTATTCTAAACTTGATGAATATAGTACTTACACCATCTGCAAGATTTAATAGTTACCAATGTGATATATATCAACAAATTAAGAAACCTTGTGTTGAGTACAAAGAAAAATAGATAGCATTGAGTTCACTACCTTCAAATCTTGAAGCAAAATGTTGGATGAATCTGCATATTGTGCCCAATGATTTTTTGTTGTCTTGAAATGAGCCAAAATAGGAAATTTGAATAAATAGATTTAAAAGACTTAAAAAGAGTTGCTGGTTAGTACATTGACTCATATGACTATTGCTGAGCAGCTGTTATGACTGTTACTATTGTGAATGTTTGCTGGCATGAAGATATTTGTTCTGATCTGTTTCAGATCCATTATTAATATTTGATATCCCGTTTCATGTTGAGAGAAAAATTACATATGAAGTTTGTCAAAAAATATTAAAAAAAGGAGGCAAATAGGACACATTGGAAATTTCATTGATATTATAATACAAAGAGTTTTACAATGAATCAATCTCTAACTCCCCCTCCCACTCTCCTCTCCTGCCTCCTAAATTGAAAGGTTGTTCTCGTCCATGAATCTCCTCACTTTGCGAGGTTGAAAGGGGCTGTTGGATGTACAAATTTGTATCCTTGCTTTGTGCAGAAGCTGTTTTTGTGATTTGAACATGTTACATTCTGGTGACAAAGGGGCAACCTTACCATTGACCAAAGCATGCCCCCTGAATTGTTTTCTATATACATCCCATGACATTAAATCCTTCTTTAGACTTGTAGAATAAATATAATTAGCACATTTAACTTTAAGACCTGTTTATCAGGCATGTCCTTCAAAATATTTATTGGCTGTGGGGTGGCTTCTCTTAGTAGTTCTTTTTTATTTTAGAAATATACAAATGAGTGATTTTTTTTTGGGTTATAATTCCTACTTCCGTTACTATATACATATCTTAAAACTCAAGAACGTGTGGCCTTCTTATGACTTATTTGGCTAGAAATTTAAATATAACTCAGCTATATTTGCTGTTCTGTTGGGAGATCTGCTAATGATTGGGCTACTCCTTGTGTTTAACTGACTTTGAAGGTTTAGAAGATTGTCCAGCAGAGCAATGAAAAATCTTTTATCTATCCACTCAATGAAGTTGTAGTGGATCTATCTGTTCATAGGACAAGTATTTTAATCATATACTCTTTTGTCTTCTCTCACTCTCACAATAAATCCTTCATCAAGCCCTCAGCTGATACCTTTTAATTTTTTTGCTGCTGAAATTTAAAAAATTGATGCCATACAATATAAAGCTTGTAATGACCTTCTCTGCTGATTTAGGATAATATGGATTATTCTTTATGCTTCCATATGGTCTAATGCATGCTTGTGTTTTTGTTGCGGTTTTAGGGACAAGATTGCTTTATCTGCAAAAAGGGAGGTCACCGTGCTAAAGATTGCCCGGAAAAGTACAAAAAGGGATCACATAATTCGAAGATATGTTTAAAATGTGGAGAGACTGGTCATGATTTGTTTTTATGCAACAATGATTATTCTCCTGATGATTTGAAGGTAGACATAGTCTTAAAAGTGCTCATGTTTATAAATTTTTGTATATTGTACTCTATGTAGATGGAGATGTTGTTTGCACTAAGCTATACTTGAGTATCATTAAGTATTGCAATAGTTTCTATGGTTTACCTTGGATCCAGAGTACTCTGAAGTTCGTTTGTATAATACTTGTTCTTAACCTTTTCTTTTACTCCACCTTTTGAATTAATCAGGAAGTACAATGTTACATCTGCAAGAGCTTTGGCCATATTTGTTGTGCTGACTTCACTGATAGTCATCCTAGAGAACTTTCTTGTTACAGATGTGGGCAGTTGGGTCATAGTGGTTTGGTAAGTTCATTTTATGTTCTCTTACTAGACAATGTCTTCTATTTCTTAAGGAGTTATGTCTTTAAGTTTTTTATTTGTATGTGTATATGTTCGTGCTATCTCACCCCAACTGGACATTGCAACCATCTTCATGCTTTCTAAAAGTACTATGATAGCTGTAATAGGAAAGGATAAACTATTCTTTTTGAAAATTGAAAAATTGAGAAATTTTATTTCACAATTTTTTCTGGTAATTTAATAGTAAGAGGACAATGGGGGCAGAAATTTATACACAGCGAGCAATATTTATTCAGAATAATAATTTAATTCATCTTCTTTTTCTTGCATGTTGTTTATTTTCTTGTTGTTTAAGCCAAGTTTGAGGCCACTTTTATGCTTCTGACTTGCTCATTTAAGGTCTAAGCTTTCAATTTGATGTACTTCTGTTGAATTTGAGTTGTTAAATCATTTGTTATGTTGTGGAGTCTAGTATGAATGCCATCATGTTAAGCATTTTGGCGTTCTTCTGTTGTTACTCACTGTTTAGACCTTAGAAACTTTTATTTTGTAATCCTGACTTGAAACATGCTAGCTTGGTTTCTTGTTTGGTGTGACCCTTATGATTCTGCATTTCACCATTTAGGTTTTGGGATAAAAATGAAGCTTTAAACAACTAAGATTAACCTGGTATTGACTGTTCGAGTATTTTGGGGTGAGGAAATTTCTAGTTATGTACCAAAAGGTGCAAATTTTGTTTTGGCAGCTTACATTTCACTAGTTGAAACTACGCGTGAATGGAAAAAATTCTTAATCAAATTCAGAACTTTTCAAACTGTAACACTTATTGTGATAAAATTGATAAGAGTGAACAGAGCAAATGTGGGTCACAGGAGCAGTTTGCTGCCTGTTGTTGGCCCTCAGTTAGTGCAAATGCTTTCCAAATAATTAAAATACCATGGGATACATCTTGATGTAATTTTTTTATTATTATTATTTTGAAGAAAATTTGAAATGGGGAACTGTTCAAGTCCTTGAAGTCTTCTTGGCAGTTAGTTGTAAAACAGTTTTCAGTTTTGAAATCTTGTGAACTACCATTTTCTTACTGCAAGATGATTGGAGCATTGTAAAGCTTGTAAAAGTTAATTGTTGGATAACTCTTTCATCATTGAGCATAAAATTTTCAGATTTGGCTTTAATGAAGTCATAAGGAGATTAGGTGGGTAAGTTGGAAATATTCTGTAGTACCTAAGTGAGACTGTCTTCACAAAATGAATGAGTAATTGCTGTCAAACATATATGTTAAGGGCTTTTGGATCAGTTACAAGTCCCTTGTTTATTTTAGTCATGGTAAGTGCAAAATAAAAATGAAATATTATTAGGATATTGTAAAACAAGGGAAATTTTCCATTAGTTTTCTCAATGGTCAATGGACTATGAAGTATTTCTATAATATAAAACTATGTTTTGTCTCAAGTTAGGTAGGAAAACCAAGGTTTCTTGGAAGTGGGATAGATTGGTGCTTGAGCTATAAAACAAGGATAGCTTTAGATGTTCTGACTTTATGTGAGAGAGTGCTCTTTTTTATGAGAAACATATAGTGCAGCATCAGAGGGTGGAAGGAGGAGGGAAGAAAGAGAAGTGTGAGTGAGGAAAAGTTCATAAGGCAAAGAAACACACAATTGTTAGATACTCAAATCTGAATGTTTCTGAGAATAAATCGCAGTCTCTGGAATATCTAATCCTAGTCCTACTAGAAATCAACCTCCTAATGTTAGATAAATGCACAAATTAAATAACTTCTTAAAATTAGAAGGTAATCATAACCTAACTACCATGGACACTTCCCAACTGATCCAATGATTCTGGGCTTCCAATGGTAATCATTCAAATAGTTTAGGGCTGCTGCATCAACATGGCTTGGTCAAATTGTTTGGGTTTGTTGCTTCGAGTAATTGGATTTGGCGGAATTTTGGTGAGTGTAAAACAAGTATGAAGCATGTGACCCTTGACTTGATCTGGTTTCTTCATATAAGATTCTCCCCTCTTCCCATTCCACATGACAGATTAAATGTTTTAATTTGAGCCCAAATTTTGATAAAAAGAGAATCTTATACCCCATTTTCCTTGATGTTTCTTTATTGTATGCGTTGGGTTCACTTCTTGGAACTTGTTTACATTCAAAGGATTTAGTAACACGTGTTTTTCTTCATTGAGATCTATCTTCTAGTTGTTGTTAACCATGCTATGCATAGTTGTCAAGGGTGTGAATCACAAAGGCCTTGTGGAGCTGTAGTGCATAGCGTGCACTTTGTTGAAATAAAGCACCACATGTATATATTTCTAACATATACCAAAAATAACAAGGATGATGACTAATTATGTGCAACAAGCCAATGTGTAAATATATATCAAGCAAATTAATACTTAAATATCAAGGAAACCAAGCACATAATCCCCAAAAAAGGTCCAAAATGCCTCAGACCTTGCCATTCTTACTGCAACATCAAAAATTTCCAAAGATTACAAGTGTTGCATGCTGAAAAGCATGAATTTGAGGATAACCAGACCCCATAACAAAGCAACACCAAAGGAAGAGGGGAAAAGGCAGAGGAAGAGAAAAAAATTGCATAATAAAAAGGAAAAAAAATGCAGTAAACCTAGATGGAAATTAAATTAAAAGAAAAAAAAAAACTTGCGAGACTAGTTGGGTCTTGCAACTTGCAACTGGTTGCAACGAGAGGAGGAAGAATCAAAGTTGCAACCCAGTCAAGTGTTGCGACTGGCTGTGACTAGAAGAGGAAGAACTTTACGAGTTGCAACTGAGATGCAAGACCCTTGTTGTGACACCTGCCTGGGTTGCAAGATGTGAGATGCAATTGTGCCACCTAACTAGGTTGAAAGATGCGAGAGCTAAGAGAGATGAGAGCTCATTGGGTTGTGAGAGTCAACACTCGACTGGGATGCGAGAGTCGATTGGGTTGGGAGATGCGAGAGCCTTGTGAGAGTGGAGAGAACTGGGTTGCAAGAGCCTTGCAGACACCTGAAGGTCCTGCAAGCTGGATTGGTTTATATATTTTTATAATAGCATGGGCTATGGTGTGCTTTGCTATTCTGCTGAAGTACAAATAGCGCTCCATAGCATGTGCTATATTGAAGTCCAGCTTGCATAGCACATCGACGTGCAAAAGGTGCATGTTGATATGCGCTGTAGCATGCGCTATCTATGCTTTTAACACCTATGGTGCCAATCATCTGAAAAATGCATGATGTGATATTTTAATTTTCTAGGTCCTTTTTGGTGTCTTTTCTTGTATGAAGTTTTGGATGAAAATTCTGAAGTTTCAGATTTTCGTCCATTCTTTACTGTCAGTTGTAATTTGAGTTAGAAAATGTTCTCTTTTCTTGATGAGGGATCTTTGCATATTAATCAATTTTGGATTAAGTTTCAGTCTTCATTTGTTTAGAATAACTTTGCAGTGTTTAATGCATTCTTATTGCCTTGAAGACAACTGTATTTAAGTTGGAAGAGCATATATATGCAGGAATGCAAAAGGTTGCATGGTGAAACAACTAGTGTGGAGTCACCTGGTTTGTGCTTTAGGTGTGGAGAAGCTGGACATTTTAAACGGGAATGCACAAATAAGGTAATAATATTTCGGCTTTAATCAGATAGATTCTTATGTGTTGTCGCCCTCTATAACTACCACATGTTGCTGTGGTTGCTTCTTTCCCCCACTCCCTGGATTTTTAATGGTACTTAAAGTTCTATTATTGTTGAGCTTCCGCAGGCTGGTAAGAGGAACCTTAAGCCATCAACCCCCTCAAGGAAAAAATCCCAAGAAAAGGCCACCCCCTCAACGAAAAAATCCAAAGAAAAGGCAGCCTCCTCAATGAAAAAATCCAAAGAAAAGGGAGACCATGCGAGAGTCAGGTCTGCACCATCTGATATTGTCAAAACTCGTAAAAGGAAAAAGGATCAACTTCAAGACGGAGGATTCACTACTCCATCTAAATCTAAAAGGAGGGGTGGATGGATTACTGAAAATTCAAGAGATGGACCACATGGCAAAGGCAAAGTGCGTGGATGGGGATCTCCGATGACACCAACAAATAAGACGAAGAATGGTTATTATACTCCAGTTGGTGGTGGTCATGCTTCAACTTCTTATTATAACCCTGTTGCTGGTGGTCCTGTTTCAACTTATTATAATACCCCTGTTGGTGGTGTTCATGCTTCAAATTATTATTACCCTGTTGCTGGTGGTCATGCTTCAACTTATTATAACCCTGCTGCTGGTGGTCATGCTTCAACTTATCATTCCTCTGTTGGTGGTGCTTCAGCTTCAAATGGGTCATCCAAATTCTATCAGCACAGATACTCAGCATCCAGGTTTGGTGATAACAGCAGTGGCTGGAAGAGAAGAAATTATGACTGGTAGCAGGCATGATTGTTTCTTTAGTAGTTAGAGCCATTAATGGATGAAGTGTAGAATGATGTAGATTAGGAGGGTCTCCTTTCTTGTTAAATTTTGAACCTCGTAAGTATATTTTCTTTGTTCAAGTTACATTATAATTCTTGGTTCTATAATAATATTCTCATCTATTTGCTTGCAATCCATTTGGATTTTCCTCATTTTTCTATGTACACGTGTGACTTTCCTGTTTCTTGCATGCTGCCTCATGGCTAGGTATTGTACTGAATGTTCCTGAAATACTAACTTTAGCATGCGCCTAGAAGCTTGTCATCTAGTTAAGGTTACTCTTTTATTTATTCATTTATTTGACAAGCACCCCATTATATGTCCCTTTAATGACGTAGTAACTTCTCTCTGTAAAGTTTTTATGCTGAACATTCCAATACAAAAGCTCCTAATGAGCACTGTCATTTCTTGGCTGAGACAATCTTTACTGGACAAGTTAAACACATGCATTACTGCAAAATTTGTAATAATGTATGGACCAGCATTCTTAAAAGCAGAAGGTACAGATCAACTCCAGTGGCTTCTGGCATCTAGGCAGTATGTCAGAAGCTTCACTGCATACTGGAGTGAAGTGGGCGTACCTGTGAGATAAAACACAAGGTAATTTGTCATAAAATTTTATGACACAGTAAAAAAAATATTAGATATATAGTGAATTTGGTCAAAAAAATTGAGAAGGAAAGAAGTAAATATATTGGCTGCCATTTATAGTGTTGCCAAGGAGAAAAAGGAACAAATCAAGCTGCCCAAAAAATGTTAACGTAAAATGCCAATTATGGAGACAGAGGAGAAAGAATGAAGGAAACTAAAGAGATGTTTGAGAATGAGGAGAGTAAAGAGTAATAAACATGTCTAAAAGGGGATTGGGATAAGGAGGTTGATAGACATGCACACACATTGAAGTTGACAGGCACCTATGAGATAAACATCTCTAAAAGGGGATTGGGATAAGGAGGTTGACAGACATGCACAAACATGGAGGTTGACAAGCACACATACACTGGTATTATATGAAATACTGGGTGTCTTTTCTACCCTTGTTTTTCTCTCTTTCCTTTGCCACTTGGCTGAGGGTTGTTTATTGCATTGTGTTCTTTTGTCTTTTTAGTTTTGAAATTCTTCATATAGCATTTTAATGGAATACTTGGATGTGATATAGCATACTTAAAACCTAAAGCCACAGCTGCTTTAAGAATTGAATATGGTGTGTGCTTTTTCTGCCATGTGCCTTAAGTTGAAGTGTGCCTCTAGTATGCTTTGTATTCACTTTAGTGAATATGCCTTCTACTATACTCATCTTCTTTGAAAACTTGAATGACACTTCTTATTATGATCCATGTGACAGACCTTTAAGTATTATGCAACATTCTTCTGAATGTGATTTTTACCCCAAACTACGTTAGCATCTTTCTTTTTGGCCTTTTTTATTTTTTTTAATTTATTTGACATACTCATAAAAAGTATATATGGGGGGTGCAATCTAATGTGAATAAAAAGTATTTATCAACTTTCATTGTCTCTATATGGACTTATACATTCCAAATAACAGGCGCGCGAGCGCACACGCGTATATTTGTGTGTGTGTGTGTGTGTGTGTGTGTGTGTGTGGTGATATGCCCCAGCCATTAGTTTTACATTATTACAATTCCTATGTTACTATGTTTTTGGCAAGTAATACAATGCACTCCCCTATTTCTATTCTTCTTGGTAAAATGCCAATTTACTGAATACAATAAATCTTTTGGCTTTTAATACGATTTTCAGCTTGTAACTGTGTTATTGTGCGAAGGATTTGGACAAGACTATTATTTAGATGCATACCCCTCTTCTCATTCCACATGTCTAGTGTGTTTCAGCTGTTCCCAGGGATAATGTTTAAATATCTCATCAATCTCCTTGCATGCCTTGGAATTTTGTCATTTGTCATTTGTATGGATACAAATTGGCTGAGGAGAATTTGAGCCCTAAGCCATTCTTGCTATTTAAGAAAGGGCTTAAATATTTTTCTTTAAATTCTTAATTCTATGGGCTAGGCTTCATTTGAATTTTTGGGCTCAAATCAGCATGGCTGTGCAGCTTAGTGTTGGACATATTGGATACATTTAAATATGACACTTCCTTGTGTTGTTTTGGCATTGGATCTAGAAAATAAAATTGTATTCATTATGATGTATGATGAATTCTAAAATATGTGATCAACATGAAGGCTTTTTGAAATGGATTTCAACTCTATTGAGTCAACCTAAATCCTTCTTGACCAAGTTGTATAACACAAGATATAGGAATTGCAAATAGTGAAAAAGTTTAAAAGTAACCTACCAATGTGAAGGAAAAGGATGGAAAAAACTCCAGATCATTTAAGCAAATCTAGAATTTTTGTAGTTGTAATAATGGAGTTTTGGAGCGACTTGAGTGGAAAAAAAACATGTAAGAAACAAAAGCTTTAAATGGTAACATGCATATAGTAGCCTTGTAACGTCTTATTAACCACAGATTGGTTCCATGCTTGTTTTCTCTTGTTCCTGTTGTGACATGTGCGCTATCAGAATCTTCTGGAACTCTTCGTGCAAGGGTCCTTGGGTTTCCTTGTTCAACTGGGTCTAAGGGCTTCATTCATTTCTCCTCCTTTCTTCATTATCAAATAAGATATTCTGAGTTTTTGATTTTAGCGGAAGTCTCTTGTAGTTGGGCTCAATATATGAAACTGTTTTCTCATGTCCTATGTTGATATAGTTTCTGTGAAGTCAGAATAATGCAGATAGTGAGTCTAGTAGAGTATTATTGCAGCCATGCTAAAATAAATCAATGTGCACTAATCAGTTTGTTTCTGTTCCTGCGCAGTAAATTGTACCTGATCTACCAGTAATTTGTCAGAAAACACAATATTTCATTTACCTCAGAAACTACTTGTTGCTGTACATTGTGGGTAGGGAAATCCTAAACTATTTAGTAAGGAGAACTGATAATCTCCCCACGCATGTATCAAGGATAATCTGAAACAAATATGTTAAGCTTTGAACGACTTGCTATTAGTTGTTATTTATTATTTTTTTTTCCTTAGATATATTTGTTTCTGGCCAAGTATTTCAGCTTTATTGTTAAGCTATGATGGTTGTTCTTTTTGCATGGGATTCTGTTGGATATCCTACATTATAGAATTATGAAGAAAATGATGTGTTCTTGACATCCATTGATTGTTATTTTATTTTCAAATGTGTTATTATGATTATGAATTAATGATTTGGGTTTATCCTTGGTGGTAATGTCATCTCATACAGGGTGGCAGTTTTAACTTTTTTATAGTGTTCTGTACCGTTAGTAGGTTGGCCTGTGGTTTTCTACATTGCTAACTATTTTTCAATTGTACAAAAAATATTTCAGCATTTTATTTAGGTACCCAACTATCGCTTCCCTCTCTCTGGTGCATTTGTGATAAACGATTTTCTTAGCTAAATGAAAGGTAATTATTATGTCTTGTTTGATCCTTAATTTACTTGATAGTAGTTAGAACTGGCAGCCAAGATGCATTCAGAGTGTTTCCCTTGCCTTGTGGATGTGGAATTGTTTATGAGGTTTATATTGTCCAATAAACTCTTTTGGAGATCCTGGTTGGGGAGGGAGCAAACAATTGTTTTGCAGTAGTTCTTGGAGCTCCTGTTGTCGTGTATTTGGAATGCATTAGTGGCTGAATAGCTGGGAAATGAAATTGTATGTTTGTTAAAGTCTTGTATTGCTGTTATCGAACTAGTGATATTAGTTCTTTATCCTCCTTGCAGCTGGAAATCTTCTAATAGATTATAGGAATGGGGTTGAGAAAAGAGATTCTTAGGGAAAATTTTCTTCCCCCCTGGTTTTTGTCCAATCTCTACTAGAAGCTTGCCAATTATTTGGGGGAAAAATGTTTATCCCATTGTAGATTTTCTAATTATGAAATGATCTTGCAATGCTTGCAGGGAGTTTAATAACTTGGATTCTTATTGAAGAAGTCAAATTAGAGAAAATAATAAAGTAATCCACATTTGACAAGATGTTTTGTAGTTTTCTATTGAAGAACCTGTTCATGCGATTGTGAGAATCTCCAAATTGCTGTAGTGTGAATACCAAATCGTGTATATTGCTCATTCAGACGTGGCGAAAGTATCACTTTTTAGGATTTCAAATGGTTTGGTTTGATTTTGTTTATTCAATCTCCGGGCCAAGGGTTTGGATTAAGTATTCCAAATTGAAATTGAACTGAACCTCATGAACAAACTGAACGAACTGGAATCAAATGGATTAGATTGGATTGGTTCGGTTTGTTATGTGGAAGCTGAGATCTGCTAATGGAAGTCAAACAAGAGTCTTAGTTAAAACAAAAATCTTAATCCGACAAACAATGGCATATTCAATAATCCATACAAAGTCCCACAAAAAAATATTCTTGGTGAAAAGTACAACTATACGTATGGAGAGAGATAGACGAAGAAAAGGATTAGACTAGAAGAGAGCAATAGAGACATTAAGATTATCAACATAAATTAGAAATTGATAATGACAATCAAAACCGAGTGGCAATGGTGCTATCTCCCTATGATCTATTTTATGTTAACGTAGCTGACCAACTGAGTTAAAACTCATCTTTAAATACAGATTTCTTTGTTGAGTGACTCCACGGCAAACAATGTAGGCGGTAGCAATAACGGTGGGGACAACTAGCAAAGCAACTATAGTGAAGGTAGATGGACTGTGGCCTACAAACCACAGCGACAAGCTGTATTTATGGTTACTTTGGCATGATTTATAAATTGAAACTAAGTAGAAGTTTAGCTTTTCTTACTAACTAAAATCTTGTAATACCTCAAAATTTTGAGGTAAATTTAGAAATTAGAAACTTAAAAAAGGCTCAATTGAAAAAGGCAAGATGTTTAGAGGTCTAATTGGAAACATTAAGGGCATAACTGATATAAATTAGATTTATTAAGGCTAGAGTGGAATTAAGCAGAACTATTAAGGACTTGTTTGCATAAAATCAAGAACTGGGGGACCAAATCAAACGAAATAAGAAAATTGGGGGATTGAATAAAAAAAACCCAAATCTGGGTCCAGCCGTCTTCCCCTATTCCTTTCTAGAATCCCGAATTTTGATCTGATCAAATTTGCGGTATTACGCAATTCGATTCCAAAATTAATCACACAGACATGGTGATATAAGTTATCGGAACAAGGTTCCTCGTTCGATTTCACAAATCGCCTTTGGTTTGTGATAAATTTACAGAGAAAACAATCTCTAGTTTCGACGACGTTGCAGGCTTCACGATGTATTTGGCTAGGTTCTGGACGAAGGCAACGCTGTCGCCTAGTGATCCTCTAATCTCTAGTTCAATTATCAGCCAAGGAGTTTAGCAATTTTCGAAGATAAACAGTTCCAAGTACGCCGGGTTTCTTGGTTGAGAATCGGGTTTTAGGGATGGAATCGAAATGATTTTGGGTTCTACATAGAGTGCGGTTTCTTGAACCAGACCTAGAACAAAATTGGGCCAAGTTAGTTGATCTAGGCTAGGCTCGTATTAAATTGGGCTTCTAGATTATATTGGGCCGGGAATTGGTTTGGGTTTCTGAACCAGGTGGGTTAACCGAATGCATGTCGAAGTTAGATCCGAACCCAAGATCTGAAGGAATAAACCAATTCAAGGGTGAATGTTAGTCGATTTAGAGGAGGAATTGACTGGTTTAGGGTTTTTACCATTGGTTGCATAATTTATTTGCCTAGTTTATGATCTATTAGATATAATTTAGTACATTACCAATCAGTTTAGTTTTTATTGGACTGGTTTAGCATATATATAAATGTGGGTTTGGTGTTATAAGGCCTGTTCACTACCTAAAGAGACTGGTTCTTTGTTTCTTTGGTCGATTCAGTGATTAGTTGTCTTAGTTCAGTGTTCAAATAATTGGTTTAAGATTTTACTAGCTCGGTTCAATAGGTTATAAGTGCAGTTCACTACATTAGAGACCGGTTTAGGGCTTATTCATTGCATTAGAGACCAGTTTAGGGCCAGTTCACTATATTTGAGGTCGGTTAAAGGGTAGTTCAATGCATTAGAGGCCAAATCATGGTGGTTTAAACTCTTAGTGACTGATTCAAGGCCAGTTTAGTACTTAAATTAATGGTTTAGAGGTTAAATAAGTCAGTTTTATGTTTTATGAGTTCGGTTCAAGACTTTAGGACTGGGTTCATGACTTTTTTGATCGGTTTGAGGCTTTAGTAGCCTAATATGGGTTTTAAGCATGAAAATTTAGGAATTTACTTAGGTTTTAATCAAAGAAATTATGTTTATTTGATTTTTAGATATATTAGAAACCTAAAAATAGATATTTTATTATTTTAGATTCTTGTTACGGTTTCTGTTGAGCCTGTATATCACCGAAAATTGGATTGCTCAATTCCTATCAATTCAGTGAGTAATAATGTGTATTTATGAATATTTACTTTTCACGTATCTATTATAAATTCTGATTTTTACATGCTATACTTGATTTCTGAAAAATTGAATTAAGTTATGTTATAAAAGCAACATAGGGGACATGTATGTAATTTTTTTTTTGAAATTGTTGTGGAAAAACTATTTGTTATTCACATACGATTCTATTTACATCTCTATATGGAAAATTCTGTTAAAATGTTTCTGTTTAATTATAGAAAACGGTTTGAAGGGAATCTTAGAATTTAAAACATTATAACTAACAGTAGTAAGCGTTAAATTGAGTATATTTTGGCCTGTATCCTTAGCTAGCAGGGGGTGGTATTAGACTACAATATTGGGTTAACATGAGAGACCAACATATCTATATATCAGTAGACTAAAATGTCGCCTTTTGATTTCTGTTATCGGCTCACATTCTAATTTATATTACATTCTAGATTATGAACTCTCTAAATTCTGAATTATTGTTAAATTATGTTTTTTGTGTAAAAATATCTATTTTATATGTCATATCTATCTTTTGTTCTCGTAAATGTATATTATTATTCACTAAATGTGTAAACTCATCCTTATATTTTTTCAGATTCAGAATTCATTAGTTCATCGAATCTTACTACTTGAGAGGAGTCTATTACTTCTGTTGACTTTCGCTTTTTGATTGAAGAAGTTAGTTATTTTGGTTTTCTGTCAGATTTTGTATTTCGAGGTTCTTAGTTAACTCTATTTAATTACAGACATGTTTTTCTACTGATATATTAATAGTTTGGTTATTATTTGAATGAAATTTTGTTTTATTTTTATATCAGATTTTAGTTTTGTTAATTCTAAGTTACTTATTAGCTTTATGCCGTTTAGATTTATTTTAACTTTAGCACCGGTTATGGATTCAATTTTTAGGTTGTGACAAATCTCTTTCTTCTCTCCATTCTTTTCTCTATTTTAATAATAGTCATTTATTGCTCATTTACAACTCACCCGCGCGGCGGCGGTGGGGGGGAAGAAGAGTGCTCTTGGCTAATGCTTAGTCTTATTTATTTACTCCTATCATGTTGACTCCATTATTTATTTACTTAGCCTTATTTATTTACTCCTATCATGTTGATTCCATTATTTATTTACTCTTATCATGTTGACTCCATCCAAGCATTCATATATATCCAGACATGTGTATTTGTGTTTTTGATTCGTAAATAAGAGGGATAGGCAAATTACATGCCTCAAGTGCATTGGCTACCCTCTAAATGATTCTCAGATGGATTCTTGCGATTTTGCCTCGAAGGAGGACTTGTGCAACACAAAGATGAAGAAGCAAAAGTAAAATGAATAGAATCACACTAAAATTAACAAGGAATTGAAGATGACAGCTGCAATTCGACTTATAGCATATCAATACAAATTGAGTTACAAGTAATTAAAACCAAATATTCAATATATTTTTCTTTCACTACTATATTATACTTCTTAACTCTTTTACATTTTTCCATTTGTAATGATCAGTTTAAAATATTATTTACTTATATCTAAGAGGTGAATATTTTACTATTGCGTTTATTCAATAAAGTTTATTACTGTTTGATGTTTATTGAGACATGCTTTACTCATATTTTACCGCAAAACTTTATTTGTTAATTTTCTTTCTCTTCAAAAGCCATCTTTTTATAACATTTTCACTCATATTTTGTTAAAAAAACGTTTATTACACAATTTTATTAAAACTCTACTATTACCACTTTTACTTACCCAAGGAACTTGAAAAAACTAACTTCAATTGAAGAGTGTTGCATTTTTAATTGGAGTTGCCTACTAAATTCTTTTATGTTAATTACAGAGATTTAGAGTATTCTTTTTCAATCTCAAATTTAGATATTTTTAAAGTTGAAGCATGTCTTTAAAATATAATATTTTAAAAATAATTTTATAAAATGAAACGTTATTCTTTTAACATGTCTAAAAATGGTATTTTAAAAGGTAAAATTTTAAAATTATGTTCTTTTAAATGAGGTAAAATATAAGCATGAATGTTTTTAAGCTTATTTAAGCCTTATTTTAGACTTTTGCTTCAAAACTTGTTTTTAAAACATTTTCTTTTAGATTGAGCGCAACCAAATGGCCATACTTAGTTTTTGGAACAAATGCTCTTGTTTTACTTCTCAAGCATGTTTTAAAACACAAATAAAGAAATAAGCTTTTAAAAATATTGTTCAAAAAACAAAAATTTTTGTTTTTAAAACCCAAAAAGAACACCCCCTTAATATTTTGCTTTTCCTAAACAAATCTCACAAAATATAAACAATTAGTCATAAATTTTTCTTACATTTGGATAGAAGTTTAACATTTTCTTGGGATTTAAGTCTTTCAAGCCTTGGGGTCTATTTGATATCACAATTAGTGCTTGAATCGCTGTGACGTACGGGGTGAGGAAAAAACATATAACACATAAATATTATATACAATTATTTTCTTAAATTAAATAAAAGCAACGTAAAATATAAAGAATATAATTATAAAAATAAAATAATGTAAAATAATATTGAATTAATGTTGAGGATTTGAACAAAGGACGAAGAATTTGAGATGGTAATCAAACTTAACACTTTTTAATTTAACCTGTCAATTGAATTTTGAAAGTATAATCAACATTGTATTTTAATTTAATATTTTTACTTTTATAATTCTATTTTATATATTAGTATTGTTGGATATAGAAATACTTTATCATAATTCTAACAAATACAGATTTTCGTATGAGTAATATATACTACATACTATTAATTATGTTTCATAAATAAATTACTTTCAAATTAAAACAATTAGTTAGCATTAAAATTTGTTAGAT
The DNA here is from genome assembly GCA_911865555.2 of Thlaspi arvense. Lineage (NCBI taxonomy): Eukaryota > Viridiplantae > Streptophyta > Magnoliopsida > Brassicales > Brassicaceae > Thlaspi > Thlaspi arvense. Next base: position 28,002 of record CAJVSB020000285.1, read on the forward strand.
AAGAATTAAATACATACTTTGTGAACATAATTTTCCGAATAAATTTTTATAGATAACTTTTTTTTATTGTATACCATGGATTTTCAAGTTCATCACAAATTAAAAATTTTAGACCACTCTCATTTCTAATGCTCAAGACTACAACATAAAACTACCAACGAGTGAACACAAGTCTAGGAAAATAGATATTGATATGAGGAAGTGATTGGTTTTGGCTTTTATTTATTGTTATTGCAAAGTAATGAGTAAATGAAAATTACCTTCCTTCAAATTTAAAGGAATTCCTGGTTTATAAATTCATGCTTGGAATTGAAATTATAAGTTCATTCCTTTAACATGAAATAAGGGAAAAAACATGAGAAAAAAATTGATAGTAACACACACCTGAATCACCAAACACTGACTTGTTGCACTTGCAAGCAATGTACCATTACTCATCTTCTTTTGAGAACATATTTTTCAATTCCTTTGATATTACAAAACCCATCCTGTGGGAACATATAAAATTGGGACTAATTAGGATAATTCAAATAGAGAAAAATTTTAGAAAAACTAAAAAGTAAAAAAAAAAATCTTTGTCGTCCTTCAATTGTTTTATAGTTATTTTGGGAGTAATATAAAGAAAACTTGAGATTGTTTTTATGTGATTTCAAGAGTCCTACAAAGAGAATTTTAAAATGATTATTTAAGAAATATTAAAATAAAATTATAAAAACTTGCTCCAAAAATTTAAAAATAACTTATCTTTAAAATCAATAATCTGTTGAACATTGAAATTGAATATAAGTCTTATTGCATACATGACATTTTGAAAAGCCATCTTTCATAAATTAAAAATATCCAAATATAAAATTATATTATAGAATCAAAATAAAATGAGAAAAATATAAATATAAATAGGAGATAAACCCTTAAATTTTTTCAATTTGGCAAATTGGATAATAATAACAATTTAAGTAACATCACCCAAAATAAGAAAAGCGTTGAAATTATCCATGTAAGGACCGAACAAAGCACATCTAATCCTCACCCTTAATTTTTATAAATTAAAATTAAAATTTTACTGATTAAAATTCATAAGAATCTCAAAGAGTAAATCATAAATATTATTTACCAACATCAGTTCAATTACATTCGTCTTTTTTTTTTCCAATACTAATAGTAGATAACATTCCAATTACATCATCATCTTATGAAAAAAGACAAGATATGGAAAAGAACTTACACAAATCATTTGGAAAAAAAACTTGCATAAATAATATTTGGACAATATGGAAGATGTAAAAAAGGTCTAAAATTATTGAAGTTTCCAATATTTTGACACAAGTTCTTAATTGAAATTTTAGTTAAAATTCATGTATAATAGTCTGAAAATTACCAATGTTTCCTCCAACACCAAAAAAAAGTCAAAATATATGCATTATTGTCAATCAACAAAGATTTGAACTCACAGACCAAAGCTTCCCTCAATAAAGCATGAATTTTTGTTCCCCTAAATAATAAAGTGAAATTGCTACAGGAAACAGAAATGTGTGTGTGTGTGAGGGGTTATTTCTGGGTTTCATTATATATAAAAAATATATAAATTTTCAACACACACACACACACACACACATATATATATATATAAATGATGCAAATGATTATTAAAAAGCAGTCAATTACATTAAAAATGAATGACTAGTTATTGGTGATTAATTACTAGAAATAAATTGATTACATGGATCACCTAAACCAGATTTTGGGTTTTAAATCAAATATCCAATAGGAATCCTTTTCATATAACATGTTAAATAGTTAAATAAGGTAAAAAATTAAATAAATGGCATTTTCCTATTAAAATATTAAATAACACAATAAATTAATAAATTAGTAAAAAATCAAATATCATATCATGATATTTTTATATAAAAATGGAATGTGTGTATATATATATGTGTGTGTGTGATTATATATATGGAAAAAAGAAATAGATAGAAATTAATTACGTGAATTTACAGCATGTGTGTGTATGAAAAAAGAAAACAAAATTGATTAATTATTGGAAAGAAATTTATTTTGTAATTCTATGTATTCCAAATGTTTGAGAAAAGGACACCTAAAAACTTCCTTTTTCCAAATCATTTTTGTTTTATAGTACAAAATGCTGTTTGTCTTTTTTGTTTACATTTATTTTAACCATTTTTTTAAGAGGCAATAAATAATATTTTGTAGAAAAAGTCCTCTAATATAAATACATACTTTTGAGTATATATGAACATTTTAGGACAATTTTATAAAGTGTCTTATTAATATTATTATCTTTACTCACCGAAATATGTCATATCCTAATACAGAAAGGAAATATATATATATATATATGTGGACATGAAAATAGATAAGGATGAATTATTGGAAAGAATTTGATTACGTAATTCCATGTAAACATCGGATAAAATGGCACTTAGAAATTTTATTGTTGCAAATCAATTTTGTTTTATAATATTAGAAGATTCAATGCTTAAAACTGAACATGTTCATGCATGTCAAAATTAAGTATATTTGATAACATTTAGTATGCAATTACTTAAATTTGAAATTTCATTGAAAATTAATTTGACTTTTAAGTGACGTAAATTTTATTTATTATTGAATCTAAAAATGATTAGATATATATAATTTACATTTTTATTATAAACTATTATGTATATCTTTAAACTTTTAAACTAAAAAATTCAACACTTAAATATTCAAATGCTGAAAATATAGTGATTAAACTTTTAATATTCACTTGTTTAAAACAAATCTTCTTTTAATCTTCCTTATTTTCTTCTCTCCTGTTTCTCCTTTTTTGTATAACTCTCTTGTTCAATTATCATTAAACATTCTCAAATTTGGTTGGTAAAGTATAATAAATGAGTGTGTGTATATAATGAATGTGAATGCAAGATAAGAGTCACATTTATGGTAAATATTTACGGGTAATTTAGGAATTTGAAAGCGATATTAGAACGCACACAAGGGATGGGAAGAGAAGTGACAAATAGTAAAACTTTTTTAACTAATGCATGTCTACTTTGCAACTTTTAGCATGGTGCCAAGTGACTCGCAAACATAATTCAGACATATAATGAGAGAAGAATCACTCCCCCTCACCTCTCTCACCACCACCACCACCACCACCACAAAATAAATTTGGTTTTTTATGACCAACTTGTATGAAATTAGATAAAACTGCCTATATAATTTTGCTTATGAGTAAAAGTGTTTCAATTGATGGATATGTTCAAAATCCATCATATATCAAACACTCGGGTTGCAAGGTTAAATTGAAAGCATTGATAAACCAAATTCAGTTGAGATATTTGGTTTGGTTTGGTTTGAGGTTATTCTGATTGAAGGAAAATCGAACTTCTTAGTTTGAATTTTGGTTTGAAGCAGCAAAAAGTTATGGGGAAGAACAGGTTTGTTGTACTCTCTTATACGTAAATTTGTATTTGTATCTTGTATATGTATGTGTTTGTGTGCAGTAGCATAGATAAAATTTACTTCATAGATCCATATATTAAATTGCTAGTTAAGTAGTGAGGTTAAAATGTTTGTTCATAATTGTCTTAAACTTGTTCTTTTTGCCTCTAAGCTTATATATATTCAAAAACTGAAAAACTAAAATGAACTGGTGCTTGTAGTTTCATATATTTTTCAATCTTTTCAATAGGTTTGATTTTGTTCCCATTTCAAGAGCTCAAAAAGTAAAACCCCAACTTAACTTTAGAAATTTGATTGAATTCAATAAAACTAAATTAAATTACTCTATCAAATACCACCTTAAGTTTGATTCTTTCTGTTTTTCAAGTAGAAGTTTAGAAATTTAATTGAGTTGAAACAAATCACATCAAATGACTCTTTCAAATACCACCTTAAATTTGATACATCCTATTTTGGATACATATTATTGATTCATTTTTTTAACTATGTCAAGAAGGTTGGAATGGTAAATAAAGTTATTTTTCTAATAGTAATAAATTTAAAACTATTTTAACTGATAATTTCCCTACCAAAATAATTTTTTTTTTTATACAGAAAAAAAAATACTTTGATTCTTGCTTGTCTTTGCCCCTTTTCTCCCTTGTTTAAGGTAGACTTGACCCTGGATGCGCACCCAATGGGGCAGCGCACCCAGGGTCAAGTAAACCCTTGTTTAGTGTGCCAGGCACAGTCCAACCCATGCGAGGCCTTAGGTAAAGCGGTGCATGATGTCAAATCAAGCAAGTCATCAAGTTCTCTCACTCACAAACCTCACCCCAAATTTTATTAGGATCCTGCATTTCTTCTTCTGCTCCTCCGACACCTCCTTGGTTCAACGTCGTACTCCTCTCTCTTCTATATTCTGCATTTTTTGCCGCCCTTTTACAGAAAAAATCCCTAATTTTGCTTTTTCTTCGATCCCTTGAAAATGTACTTAAAAAGCTTAGCTGCCTTGTTAAGTCTTGGTACATCAAATTCCCATCGCTTTTCGTCGTCTAGCCGACTTCTCCCTTCTCCCCCTCGTTTTTTCTCGTGTTGATGAAGCCTTGATTGTGTTTTGGGGGCAAATTGAATGGTGTTGACCTTTGCTTGATCAAGTGTGTTTTAGGCGAAATGGGTGTATGCGAAGTTGCTTATCTCTATTGAAAATTGATTTTGTTAGGGTTTTATGTGATTTTAAACTGCGTATCGATGATTTAAGTGTTGCTTCTGTACGGTTAGACTATCTGCATTGGGGCTGAAAATGTCGGAGGACATGCTTCTCCATTTTTCTTCCAACTCATCAAATCAATCCGATCAGTCTTTGCCCACAAAGATTGCAAAGCTCGAAGCTCGTATGGTGGGAAAAGCTCCCTCAACTGCCCCTGCTCCTGCTTCTGCCCCTGCACAGGTCTCCTGGCCGGCTCTTTCTTCAGCGGCCAAATATGGGCCGACTGCTGCTACAGAGGATTTGGCTGAGCCATTGCTTTCAAGCGATTCTGATGATGATGTAAGTTTTGGATTATTGTTATGGGATTGTGTTTCTACATGGTATATAATTTGGTCTGTTTTCGTTTTGTTGATTGAACTACTGCTTCTTCAATTGCATGACAAGAAACCTTAGACTTAATAGCTAAAATGAAACGGTCGACTGCATCTAAACTTCTGAGAATTTTGTCCATCCAAATTAACGACATTAGTGTTTTACATTTTAATGAGCCCTATGGCTTCTGGAATCAAACGTAATTTCATATGCAAAACCAGATATCTACACAGCCATTCTTTTCCTTAAATTGTAATAAGTTTTCTTCTGATTGGCTGCGAAATGGAGTTGAGCGTTGAAGTTTGGCTGAACTCAATTCACTGTACCCGTTGTATCTTAATAATGATCATCGTGCAACAGATATGGTGACTTGGAACATGTCAAATGGATCAAATTCAGAAATTGTAGAATGTATAAGTTTATGGCTGTCAAATCATGTTTCATTTATTCATTGATGTTAAATAAGTTTGTTCAGTTCATAATGATTCTAGATCTAGTTTTAGATATTGAATATATCTCTGTTTTGTGCTCTGAAGTTAGTTTTTATTATTTCTAGGTCACGGGAGGTTCCACTAACTTATTACTCTCTTCTACCAGAAAACTGATATGCATAGCATAATTGAAATCTTTTTGGATCCAAAAGTGGCTTATGAATGTTGTATGGTCCCATAAAAGACTGAGTTGGAAAATGGGTCATATGTGGCTTGTTATTATGTCACCGAAAATGTTGTGAACATGAATCACTTCAAACATGGAGTAAATCTAGACATTAAGTATTTCATCTTTGAAAAAAAATATTAATTGTAGATCCAAAATGCATTGGAGCGTGAGTCTGTGTGTTTGCACATTTTGCTTAGCTTTTAATAATTATCCACTTATATTTTCAAAATGTATGCTTGCATGAACAAGAAGATGAAATGCCTCTTGCAAAAGATTTGGCATGATAAATGATAGGGATTATTATTTTATTTGGAGTCTAGGACTAACAAGGAAAATGGAGTAATAAGATCTCATGATTGATAAATAATTATTTTGGAACTTATTGCTGCCGATGCGTAACTTATCCTGGAAGGAATATTTGGTTGCTTGCATTTAAAGAACTGTGTCTTTTGGTGGAGTGTGCACATGCTTTGTCGCATTTGCATGCATGTTTGTATTGTTTCCACGAACTTTATTTTTAATGACTATGTTTTCAAAGTTTGATGACTGTTAGAATACTTATATCCCATAATTGGAGGTTCTGGATTTTCTCTTTTAGAAGCATATGTGTGCTTTTTGTTTCTCTTATTAACCATATGGTTTTGTTTGACTAAGTCTTTCTTTCTTTATTTATTATTAAAAAGGTAATAGGATTCACAGGCTTTACAAAAGTCTGATTTTTCCCTACATTCTTCCTGTCCTTGACAAAGCTTTATGTGTTTACTTATGCTAGAATGGAGCAGAGTATCTCATACAAGCAAATACTCAGAAACGCCGGAAACTTGAAGAAGATGACAACTCATCTGCTTCCCAACATGTTGAGGTAGACTTTTAATTTTCTTCTTCTTTTTTTTTTTTTGGGAAAATCGGACTGATATTATTTTTAAGTTTTTCTTTTTGTTGTCCTTTTCTTGCTTTTGGAGATTTTTTTATTGTCTTTATTTATTTTTTATGTTAGGGTGATCTTATGAGCCTTTTCCTATTATATACTGACATTTGCTGGTACCCTCTTTAATTTTTTGCTATCAATCTAAGGTTTCAAGTCATTTTGTTGCATTTTTCTTCCTACATATTTCTTTTAAGAAAAAGAATAGCAAGTGATGCTCAAGCTAATATGAATCAGGCAGTGGCTGACTTGGGACAGAAGGTTGTGGAAACCACAGATCCAAAGCCAGGATTAGATATGAATAGGAGAAGACAAGGCCGTGGTAGAGGAAATGCTACTTCAGGGAGAGGGCGTGGCTCGCGAGTTAATGGTCAGACTCGGGGGCAAAATTCTCCTTCGTGCGCTTCACTATCAAATGGTCAGCTTGACAACTCTCATCATAAGGTATGGTCTATGCATCATGACTACTAGATTTTTTTTTATCGCCTTCCAAAACTGCAGCTGATGCTGGCACTGTTAATGCATGTCGTCACCATCATCTTTAGCAATCTTAAACATTCAGTAAGGGCATGATAATATAAGCATGTCATGTACCATATATGCTATCCCTTGTGTTTGTAGAGTGCAAATTTTGAATATTAAATGAAGTATAGGTGACTTCAGGTAAAGAAGTTTATGAAAAGAACTCGCAAATTGGATGAATCATTGGTTGATATTTGTCAATTGAATATTTTGTAGCCTGCCGGCCTGTGGAGATTAAAAGAGGGATGTCCTGATGTTGTGTATCCGCTGTTCACTCGATCATGTATCTCTTAAACTATTCAGTTTATTTATTTTTTTTCCCAATGAACATGGGCTTATAACCATTGACATCTCCACTTTCTAGAGCCTACATATTTGAAAGGCAATGAGTTCTAAGACAATCAGTCAAAATAGTTCTATGTGTTTAATGTTGCATATATTATTATTTGCTGAGTTGCGTATGAAATGGCCAAACCTGTTTTAGAGATCAAAGAGTGAGTTGCAATTATTTTTTGAGATTTTTTTTTCTTTTTATTTTTTTAATTACCTATGCTTGGGGTTGTCTTAGTAGTTAATATTGTTGGCAGTCTTGTTGTTTGCTGGAGTATCACCAGAGTGACCCAGGTCTTTAGGTTGTTGACTACTATAAAAGAGTGTATAGGACGAGAATAAGGCGGTGGATGGAGAGAGAAGAGCTCAAGAAGCAAAGAGGCAGAGCTCTAGTTATGTATGATAGGGTTATGTGCATGAGAAGGGACTTGTTGTCTGTTATGGAGACACGAATATGTTCAAACTAGGACTCAGGACAAGTGGCATAAGACCTCACGACCTGAGCAGTTGGCAGCGTGTCAGCAAAGTTAGCTGGGTTTGAGATCGGTTGAGTGCTTCGTCAGAGTCTCATAATTATAAGTAACGGCTAAATGTGAAAGTGTTGGGTCTTGTGGAATTTACTAATATTCTAGTTCTTCACTGTAAGACTATTGTCAAGCCATGTCCTTGTTGAGGAGGACAATTCCTGTCTTATGTTGTTGCCCAGAAAGCTAATTATTTTGTTACACCAAACAAGGAAAAAAGATGAGAAAGGAGATGTGGTATGTCATGTGCTCTAAAACATTTTGTGCCATATGCTCTAAATTGTGACATGATAAGACAGAGTTGAATGAATTATTTTATGAGACTTCCTTTAAAGTATTTGGTGTCCAACAACTGTTTTCCCAAATTCATTCTGTAAGTATGCATTAGCTGTAGCTTTATGGTTCATTCATTTAAAGCTTGACCTACCAAACTACATTTTACTAGATCTGAACTTATGCTTGATTTGGTTTTCCACTCATGCATATTTTTTCTTGTCAAGTGTTTTCTTTATAATTTTATTTACTATATATGACTTTGCTTCCTAGAAACCTTTAGGAGAATACATACATATACAAATTGAACTGTAGGAGTCACCATTTTGTAATTGATCTTTGTAACATCCTAATTTAAGAAACCTTCCCTAATGAAGCTTTGCTCTTGGCTTATGCTTTTAAAGTTTGGATATGAGATCACTTTTGTTGGAAAGCTCATGTTTTAGTATAATTGATAATTTTTACTTTTATATATTACAAACTAAAAAAGTGAGTTATATTCTTGCCTATTATGCTGTTTTGATATTGTTTGAGAGCATTAAAACAGAGACAAGCATTATATATGCCTTCATTGCGGATGTTATTGCTGAAGGATTTCAAATATTTCCTTCCGTGTACAAAGCAATAAATTACGTCTAACAAAGATATTAAATCATGTGCAAGGCTAAGTGCATCTTGATATTTTATCAAGGACAAAGATGAAGATACCTTTATAGGCTTCTTGACAAATTTTAAACAGTATGTTCCTTTCATATAATTTGCATATTGAATTTTATTTATCAACTGGGCACTATCAATAGCTCCTGCACCAAATACAATGCATAAATTTTGGTACATTGCCCTTAAATACTTTGCAGTAACAAATGCCATTATGTATATTGCAGTAATAAATTCATTCAGAGACTATTAACTCTAAATAGGAATTTTGCTTACCTGGTATGTGAATGGTGTCATAGCCTGTCCTCAATATTGCTTCTCCATGTTATACAAAATATATATGTGAACATTTCTCAACCTTATTGATGATTCTCTGATGTCATTTTGCTTGTTACTTGTTTGACAGAACTAGTGATTCTGAAAGTGTATATTTGATATACTTGCTTTCGTCTGTGATTATGTGGAAGCAACACTCGGGTAGGGAATTTTTTTTTTTTTTTTTTTTTTGGTTTGGTTGGGGGGGGGGGGGAGGAGATGTAGGTGTTTGGAAAGGTGTGAAGCCTGAGCTTTTTGGGGTTTTCAGCTTGAGCATTTGAGCCTTTTAGGGTTATGGCTGTGCTGGGCTTATCTTAACTCTTTAGGAGGCATTAAGCTCTTTTCTCCAGGCTTCATTAAAGCTTGGTTCACAGGTTATAGTGAATGGGAAAAAGACTAATCTATCCCTTCCTCATGCCAGCATATCGAATTTGTCCCCCCCGATGCCACACCTGCAGAAAATTTAGAAGAGCAATCCATTATCTAAAAAAGCCCAGTCTATCTTTAGGTTACCTAATGCCCCTCTCAAAGCTTAAAGTTCCTAGGCTTTTTAACCACATTGCAAAAGAGCTGGACTTCAAGAGCCAATTATCACTAAGGCAGTGATTTATTTGTTGATTGTCTTATGCCCCATTTTGCAGGATGGTTGGTCCAAAGGACAAAGCGAGAGTGATGATTGGTCTTCATTAGAGGTATCTTCTTTATGATGCAATTTAGTTCTTATAGGATCTTTTTTTTTTTTGTTTGTTCCCCTTTGATAAAGGGAATTAAGAACTTATTGTAGCTCTTTTTTACTTATCATATTTTCTTATGCTTTCATATGATTTGATAAAATTGTTCTTACTGCCTTGTCTGCTTTCACTAAAAGTAAGCTAAAGATGCATTTGATCTCGTATGATTCTGTATGCTTCTTGTGTCAATTAACTTTAGGAGGAGATCACATCCTTGCGTGCAAAAGTTGCAGCATTACAGGAGGACCTCAAGCAATCCCGTCAAGAGGCATCTGATTACCAGCAAAGGTGCCACCAGTTAGAAAAGGTATGGTTATTCTCCTCTCCCTTGTAGTTTCTACATTGACAAACTTTGTCTTCTGCCATTGTGATACTTGTTTCTCATATTTCTTTTGGGAAATGCACAGGAACTGAAGGAACTTAAAGACTTTGACCAGCAAATGAAGCCAAAGGTATGTTTTTCTGAGCTATATGTTTCTTCTTGTCAATAACATTCAATAATAAGCAAGTTATTGATTGTCAAAATTTTCTATTGCAAATTTTGTGGACTATTTGATTTGGATAACATGTAAGAGTTTATTCAGAGTTGGTAACAAAAACTGGTTGGGTGAACTGAGGTAGAAGGTGCTGGTGGTGAAGGAATTTCACCTTAGTGAAATTGGGGAAGAGATTAAATTCTGCCACTTTCACAGGATCTGGTCCTTTCCACAGATGTCAAGTGGGGGCAGAAGTTTGTGAAGACAAGCTGGTTGAGGCATTTGCAAATAATGTCTTTTAGTGTGTTGGTGAGGGGGGGGGGGGGGGTTGCTTATGTCTTGAAGGGGATGGATTCTGATGATGTGGTTGTCATCAAGGTTGTCAAATGGTGAATCATATTGAAAATAGTTTTTGCGTTTATAGGCCTTAAATAATAAAAAATACAAAAAATCGTAAAAAGGAAAAAAATTGGGTGTATAACCAAACAGCAGACAGATTATTGGTGAGTGAAAATTTTCTTTAAACCTAGTTGTTTCCAGAAGCTCATAATTTTGGTTTTCAGAGACATTTTCTTTACAAAATAAGACTAATTTTATATACACATGATGACATCTCCACCCTTAAAACAAGATGTTTCTGATCAAGAAAGTTAGGAGCACTATTGCTTTTATGTGCAGTAGAAATTAAAGAGATTTAACTTTTTATTAGATATATAAATTTTATAAATTAAAAAAAAAAATACATGTGCGTGTTTATAAAATTCATTTTATTTTATAGAAATTTTTTAATTATCTTGCATATCCTTGAAATTTACATATTTCTTTTTTTTCAATGGCTAAAATATTAATTTTAAGTTGTACAAATATTTAGTAACTTTTCTTCTATGTACATATATATATATATATATTTTACATATATATATTTGAAGTGTGATTACTCCCCTATTTCGTGTATGAATATTTTGGCACATCTTGCTTGACAAACTGGATGATATCCTGAAGCACCTAAAAAGGCACGAAGTATCTTTTCTTTTTGCCAGACTAGAGAAGTTTAGATAATATGTCAGCCTTCTTAATAAATCCTATTTGTGACTGATGGTTTGAATTGAAGATATACCAAGATTCTCCCTGAATTGGCTTTTGAGTTGGGCAGTAAAGTATTCCTAAGGCAACTGTTGAAAGCTATTAATTTTTTATTGATATGCCTCCCTTTGTCTTCAAAATCAGGGCAACATGGTATACTTGTATGGAGTGTGATAGTACTTAAAACTCCGCAACAATTATGTTGTAAGCAGAATATGCATGTTATTTCAAAAATTGAGTAAAAAGTTTCTGTGCTTTAATCAGTGTTCCATTATTGATTAGCTTTTTTGTTTGATGTGTTTGTTTAGATATTCAATATATGTGCATAAACCTTCTGTTTTTATCACATGAGAATTCTGCTTGTCAAAACAGGGGAAAAAAAGAAAGGAAATCGCAGATTGGTTGTTGCTTTCTTGGCATTGATGTGCAAAACTCATTGCAAACGGTTGACGCTGATTTTCTTTTCGTTATTGATTCAGAGAACAAAGATGTTGTCTGACCTATTGATATCTGTATCAAAAGCTGAGAGACAAGAAGCTAGATTAAAAGTGCGGCAAGATTCTTTGAGACTTGGGAATGTGGGTGTAATCAGGTGCTAGTTCATTTAATTTGTTTTATAAACTAGTATTTTGGTTTATACCTATTTAATGCCCTTAAAGTTTTGGAGAAAGAAATACATGGGAGGGTGCGGGCAATGTGAATCTAGTATCTATTACTGATCTGTCTGTCCCTCTGGTTATAGTTTGATGCTTGTCAGGATTTTCAATATATGTTTTTGCACTGATCACCTTGTCAGACAATAACTTCCCTCATGAATCTACAAAAAGAAACTTGTTTGGAACCTGTTCTGTAACTGTTAGCAATATCAAATAATTGAAGAAAATTGTCCAAAGATATAAGATAATAACCATTGCTTTAAGTTAGACTTCACAGTTTGCTGTAATCACAGGGCTCGATCTTTGATGTAGGACAAGGGATAACACGTGCTGAGATTTTTATGTCATAACAGCTTTTTTTTATCTTATTTCTTTTTCTTCTTTTTTGCTTCTCTATATTATTAAATGCCAATTCTATAGTGTCATAATTGGCAATTCAGAGAATTGATCGTTTGGTCATACAATTGAATCATTTATTCACTTTTTAGTAAGCAGTAAATTCTTGCTGGATGTTCAGTTACTCTTAATTTAGTTTTGCTGGATATTAGAGGAGCCCTTCATATGGTCCAAACTAAATTTATTGGTCTGAACTTTTCTTTTTTTAAAACAATATATTTCCCTTTTCCCTTTTTAATGTAATGGACATTAGCATGGTTGTCCGTTGTCTGAAGGCTCTGAACATAAGTTTGAGACAAATTTTATAATGGACAAACTCATGAATATGTATGTTGTGGTTTCATTTCACATTTATATGTTGCAAATCTTGGCATTAACTTCTATATGCTTTCTATGAATGGTTGTTTCTGATTGGGATTAAAAATTCTTGATATGCTTTGGCTTTAGTGGTGGCAACAATATATATCACAAAGCTGCATCACTTGCCTTTTCTTAACCAAGTATATATACAAGATGCATTTTCAAAATATTCTGGAGGGCACATTTATTCGTTGCCATTGCTGCATAACTTCCTGAAGTTCTTGATTTTCAAATTCAAAAATTAATGCATTGTTTTTACTAACAATGCTTTAAATTGCAGAGCTGGAACTATCATATCCGAGACCTGGGAGGATGGGCAAACACTCAAGGATATTAATTCTCATCTTGTATGTTCTCTATTTCCTTTTTGTTTTATTTTGGACCATGTTGGTGCTCATTTTATCTTTCATGTACTTTGCTGACTCTATTATACTCCTATGAAGATGAAGCTCAAAGGTCCAACTTGAATGGGGGAAAATTCTATAAAACTACCTTTTTAATGGTCAGAGAATCAGAATTTTGTAAAAAAAATCCTTTTTTTTTTTTTGGGTAGCCAATGATTTGTTGGTCTAGTGGCACCACCTCTGGGCTTAGTACCAGAAGTTCTTGATGGTCAGGAATTCAAATTCCGGTCGTTGCATTCCCCCACCCCCAGCACTTTGCCCTCCTTGTATTGCCACGGAAAAAAAAAAAAAAAAAAAAAAAAGAACGAGATTTTTGTAAAGCATTTTATGTATTTATGGTTACATGGAAATTGTGGGAAAAAACCTTAAGTCATGGCACATTTTTTAGTAATTTCATTGTTGAAAGCTGTTAGCAATAGTGGTTTTCTTAAACTCCTGGCTGTTTCTATTTAAGCTCTAGCTTTAGTATCCTAGCTTCTTGTAACATGACAATATAACTATGTAATCTCTACTGTCCTTGTACTTAACCTTAGGCATATCCGTTGCCTGTTGTGATTAGAACTGGTCAAATGTGTCAACAAAAAAATTTTTGCTTTCTGGATTGACCAAATTAACTGCAGTACGGTCTAACTTTATGAGTTAGAATAGTCAACATTTGGTGCCATATCTTAAACCAATTAAGGCGATAGCAGGGGATTCAAAAAGTTTGCACTGACTGAGGGGGAGAGTCATCAAGTGGCAGAATGGAAGGCTAATTCTGATGTACTTAGTCTGTTTACTTACTCAAGAATTTTGTAACACAAGCACCCTCTAGGTAAATTAAATTCTAAAATAAATAAAGAATATATGAAGTATAGGTCTGTCCACATCCTTCTAGCTCATCAAGTTTCCTACTTCACTGAAGTTTGCAGCTTGATTGTTTGATGCCAGTGGAATATGCATTCATTAGTTTTTCTTATAATTTTTTTTTTCCTTTTCTTTTTTTTGCTTTTTTTGGGGTGCCCTGGGGAAGAGGTGTCTCAGAAAATCTTGTTCATACTTTAATGAGTTTCCTGCCCTGATTTATGAGATCTCAAATTCACTGGTTCAAAGACATGACTCTTTTTGCTGGATTGGGAACTTACCCGATTGTTTTATTTTATAGCGACATCTACTAGAAATGAAGGAAGCTGTTGAGCGCCAGCGGAAATTATTGAAGAAACGACCGTCAGGTACTTTTTTTTTATCAATATGAGCAACTCTATTAATTTATTCAAGTCAAATGGCGTCAAATGTTATTGTATATTGGTTGCAACAGTTACATTGATGATACCGAATAGCTTAGAATGTAGTTCTGAATACTGTGGTATATAGGGAGTGGGAGGAATACGAGACTAGCATGAAAATATCAATGCTTGTTTGTCATCTGCACTTGATATAAAATGTCAAAATTTTTCATATCCAATAGTGTAGATATGAGAGGTTCAATTCTTAGTCCACTGCATTAGAAAGTGTGTTGGTTCTCTTTCTTATTTACGCTGCTTTCATGAGACACAATGATGACAAATTTAAATCTACCAAACTTGATTGTCAATGCAAACCATTTGACCTGAAGCCAACAACATCACTAGACCACTGCATGGCTCTGATAATCTAGATTTCCTACCACCTTAGTATGCAAGAAAAGTGCATAACTTTTTGACTGCTATAAGTTTATGCATTGATGCATAAACCCTTTGGGCATTAAAAAAATAGCTGTAGATTCTTGTCAGATGGCCCATGTTCTGACCAGATCTGGGTTCGGAAGGATGAAATCAAGTAAAAATAAAATAGGCCCCAAGGGTCCAAGTCAGAACATGAAATAAAGTTTTTTTAAAAAAGGTCAGACAAGTACTCAATCACTGCCACTGTATATGTTCTAAAAAGTCTGTTCAGTAGATCTACCTTGGACTATAAGCACCTCTTTGCTTAACAAGTGAGTCATGCCAAATCTTATCTTATTAACATGTCAGCTAGCCTTGCTGTCCACTTTTTGGGATGAACAACCCTCTATGCATACAATTGTATTCTGGTGCGGTCTCAGTAGTTGTTAGATGTTCTCTCCCTCACGTTATCGGCATTATTAGTTTACTTTTTGTCATTTAACAAAATTAAAATACTAATGGTGTTGATAATCATTCAAGATAAGGGAGACACAGTTGATGCTGAAATGGGATCTCAGGAGGAAGATCTTGTTATACAAGATGAGATCTATAAATCCCGTCTAGCAAGCATTAAGCGCGTAAGTTTCTATTATTAGAACTGTCATTCTAACCCTTCAGGAGCTCCCCTGAATGGGCCCCATCCCCCAACCAAAGAGTCAGAAAACAAGGGGATGGGAAAGATGATAAGTTCATAAAAAATATAAACACGTACCTCATTGACATAATGCTGTTTTGTAGGAGGAAGAGGCCTTTTTGCGTGAGCGGGATCGTTATGAACTAGAAAAGGGAAGGCTGATACGGGAAATGAAACGTATACGAGATGAGGATGGTTCTCGATTTAACAATTTTCAGGTCTTGAACCATCGGTATGCGCTTTTAAATCTTCTTGGAAAGGGAGGGTTTAGCGAGGTCTATAAGGTCAGAACTTTATCAGGTCTTGAATTACTGTCAACTTTCATTTGTTTCCTATTACATCTTATATTCTGTAGTGTTCTTTTTTATGAAGTTTCTTTCTGTGGGAAATGTCAGAATATACCATTTTGCAGTCATTTATGTTAGAATTCTAACAGGCATACGACTTGGTGGAGCATAGATATGTTGCTTGTAAGCTTCATGGTCTAAATGCTCAATGGAGCGAAGATAAGAAGCAAAGTTACATTAGACATGCAATTCGGGAGTACAATATTCACAAGACCTTAGTGCATCATCACATTGTGAGGCTTTGGGACATTTTTGAAATTGACCAAAATACTTTCTGCACTGTCTTAGAATACTGTAGTGGTATGTATGTTCTCTTGGCTGTATTATCAATTGCATGTTTTTTCCCCTCCTTTTAAATTGTGCACTTGCTTGGAACTTATTGCTTCTATTTCTGCTTTTAAAGAAGATAATGTTCTAATTTTGACTTCATTCTACATCATGTTAAAATTGCACTTCTTGACAGGTAAAGATCTTGATGCAGTTCTTAAAGCAACACCTATACTGCCAGAAAGAGAAGCCAGGATCGTTATTGTTCAAATATTTCAAGGCCTTGTTTACTTGAACAAAAGAACACAAAAGATAATTCATTATGATCTGAAGCCTGGAAATGTTCTATTTGATGAGTTTGGTGTTGCTAAAGTGACTGACTTTGGACTTAGCAAGATAGTAGAGGATGATGTTGGATCGCAGGGCATGGAACTCACATCACAGGGAGCTGGAACATATTGGTAAGTACTGCATTGATTTCTCATTTCTGCTTATGCTTTTTGTACTTGCTTTGAAGAGAATGAAAATGCTGCCAATTTAACAACTTCTTCAGCTTCAGCAATAATGGTATGTCAAGATGTCCTTTGTCAAATTGTGTTCTTCCTTTCTCTGATATGATCAACTCCTTGGTCCAGTACTAACCTATGGAAAATGGCAATATGACACGGCTGTATGTGTGAGTATCAATAAAAATAATGTTTGTTCTTGACCTTCCAGTATGGGGCCTGAATTCAGGGGAGGCCTAACTCATGTTGTTTCTTTTATTAGTTCTCTATGTATAGCATAAAAGGGGAATTGCCTCATGAGAAACTATGAAGAAATTGAATAAATCCTTTACCATTGTCTATGTTGATGCTATCAGCTAAAATAAACCTAATTTGCCCCAGGTCTTGGCTTGGAAAATGAAAGGGTGAGTGGTGTTTAGATATGTCTTCAGTTTGACTTACCGTAGTTGTATTGTGTAGGGGTATATGTACTTATGCATGAATCCTGACTTGATTGCTGCACACATAATTGCTTAAAGTTAGTCATTAGTTTCGTATTTTGGCTCTATCAAAAACATGTCCTATAGACCTACTGAGTGTGAAATTTGATTCGGTTGATTATGATATTTTACGAATGCTGATATGGCTTCTGCCTAAATGCAATGTGTCACAATGATTTTCCATTTTATCTCCTTCAATATTAATTAGGTTGGTACCTCATTATATTTTTTTAAAATTTATTTGGGGGAAGATTTAGGTGCATTGATGAATAGCAAGGAAAGAACCATATGAACTAGTTGAAAAACTGTGTTGGACATGACCCAATTCTTTATATAAGTCCAATTTAAACTCAATTTGATAGTTAATCCATGAACATAATGTTCTTACTATATCAACTTAGTGATTGTTATTGAAGAACAAGAAACACCAAACAGTTCTTATACTCAGATTCAATCATTTATATGGAGCGGGGATTAGCATGAATAGAACTGTTTCTGTTCTACATGAAGATATAGCCTCTGATAAAGCAGTGTGGAGATGTAGTCTTAATGTTGCCAGCCCCATGTAAGTTGGTGAAAAAGCTTATTTAGGTAATATCAATTTTGAACTTCAAACTTAAAATTTCACTTATTTTCCTATTTGCTGATCAGGCTCCCATTCATTTGGCAGTGCCAAGTGGACCATCTTTATGTATATTTTTCATTGGATCAGGGATATTTAGAATTTATGAAAAGTTTTTAAGATGTGCCATGCGTTGATATCAATAACAAGCCTGCAAGGGTGTAACTGTTAATAGAATAGTACTCCAAAATATTTGTAGTTCAATGAAGTAGAGTTTACCCTTCCTTTTCTTAATATTTTCAGGATATCATCCACATCCTAAACCTAAAATATTCACTTTGAGGAATTGATGTGGCTCATATCTAAATTTTTTTGTGACAATTATTGAAAACCTGGTCAAAGCACAACGTTGGGAAAAAACGTCTCAAACCAATACTAGACTCCATTTAGGTGGGGTCTGGGAAGATTAAACTGTGCTATTTGTTTGACTTAGACCTACACCACCTAGTTCATGTGTAGCAAATCACTGTTGCACCATATCTTGCCCTTCTAGGATACTTATTGTAGCTTTCCACAAATCCACCAAAACATCCAATCTTAGGCTTCCTTTCTTTGGCTCTCCTAAAGGCCGAAGCTGTCCCAAATGACAAAACATGAATGTGTAAAACAGTTTCATGTCCAAACCCTACCTAACTGAAATTAACATTTTCAGTTAGAAAGCAATTTTCTCCACATCCATTTGTAACATTTCAAATGCTAATAGCTCCTTGTATTGGAGCTGCCTGTATTTTGCTGTATTTTCCTCCTTTCTGTTTTCTTTTTTGAACTGTATGTTGCTAATATGGCAGTCAACTGATCATTCAATTCATTTTTTAACTCCATAATTTCAGGTATTTGCCTCCAGAATGCTTTGAGCTCAGCAAGACCCCCCTCATATCATCAAAGGTCAGTGAAACTGAAGTTTTCTTCCTTATGACACTCTGTGAATTGGGGAAGCGACAATTGCCTTTCTAGCCATCCATATTTCTCCTACTTCAGTCCAATTATAATTCAACTCATTCATTATTTGTTTGAATATATTTGGTACATCTTTAAGGGTCTTCATATTTAAGGAAGGCTTTCACACAAACTTCAAATTTCTGTTTATTCATCTGATGCTGGTGTTTGTAACATTTCATCTTTGTGACTAGGTTGATGTTTGGTCAGCTGGTATTCTGCTTTACCAAATGCTTTTTGGTAGACGACCTTTTGGGCATGACCAGTCACAAGAGCGAATTTTACGTGAAGATACTATTATCAAAGCTCGCAAAGTGGAATTCCTTCCAGACCTGCTGTCTCAAATGAAGCAAAGGTGGGTTCTTGCATTAGCTTGCTGCTACTTCTGCTGCAGGTGGATGTAATCCCTAATTGTATTGTCATATTCTTTCTTTGTTTGTCTTTTTTCTTTTTCTTTTTTCTTTTTTCTTTGATTTTGGTGTTGCCCTCTTCCTTATTATGCCAAAAAAATAGAAACAATTATTAAATTGGGAAAGAGAATGATTTTCCTTTTTCTTTTTTCCTGACATTCATTAGAAGTTGAGGAAACCTCCTCCCTTACTCTTCTTCAAATAATCCTCTAGGAAATGGGTGTATGTGGTGTAAGCTGAGGACAGATTAGTGTCAGGCCATAACATGTATAAATGAGTTGACTTGAGGTTCTCATTTGATTCATGCACCACATTTAGTCCATGATGGGCTACTTGACATCGTTATATCTAATTATTATTATTAGACCTTGTTAACTGCTATCCTATAGAATACTTCTTGTTAACTGTTGGTTTATCTCTCAGGAAATATACTATTTTCTTTGCAATGATACTACTTTTCTTTGACGCTGTGCAGGAATTTATTAGGCGATGTTAACATATAATCAGGCAGAGAGACCAGACGTGTTATCCATTGCTCAAGACGCGTACCTTACATACTCGAAGAAATGAACAGTGTCACCAACCAATATGCTAAAAGGTTCGCCTTAGCTTGGAGGATGTATAGAGTTTCCTTTTGATGAAGTTCTGAATTAAGAAAAACCACAGAATCTGCGGGGAATTTTGTATAGTTGTAAAGCTTTTGTAATTTCCCTCCCGGCTTTTCATGCCCAGGATGGTGGGTATTGAATTTTCTTTTTACATAATTTCGGGTCATTGTTTTGTTTCCTTTTGTTGTTGTGCAAGTGGATGTACCTTTTCCTTCTGAAAAGAAGAGAAGATGGAAAGAGAAGGGGAAACAGAAAAGATAAAAAACAAACTAAATTATAAAAGGATATTTAATTTGGAAGTTTGTTTTTCTGGTTGTTGGTTCCTACCATCCTCCAAAGTTTGTTCTTCTGGCTTGAAGCTTACAGTAAGTTAACTACCAGTCTGGCTTTCAAGTTGACAAAGTTTTATGCTCTTTTATTTATTTTTACAAAAAAGTTGTATGTTTTCAAAAAAATTTTAAATTTTGCAAAAGTTGTTTGAAAGATGGGAATAGTTTAAAAAAAGGGTTAGCTTTATTAACTTTTCTTAAACTATTCTTGAAACGTTCCTTAATCCTTAAATTAAAAATTATCATTTACCTCTTTGATTTTGAACGAGCGTGTTTGCTATTTGAATGTTGATGATGTTAGATATAGGTAGCATGTGATAGACGGTTATGGAACCATTGAAAATTTTGGATGAAAATGCCTCCAAGCAATATGTTATTTTGAGCTGATTGTTAATTCATTTTTACTTAATTCCCATTCTAAAGCTTTCATTTCACTCATAATTTCTCAATTTAGAGTATTTCTAATCCTAATTTTATTTGATATA
Organism: Thlaspi arvense; assembly: GCA_911865555.2. Lineage (NCBI taxonomy): Eukaryota > Viridiplantae > Streptophyta > Magnoliopsida > Brassicales > Brassicaceae > Thlaspi > Thlaspi arvense. Next base: position 48,648 of record CAJVSB020000285.1, read on the forward strand.
TTTGTTGTTATAATATATATAATAAAAATATATAAAAAGTATATTTATATATATATGTATATATGCATTATATATTTTTATTTCATATATAGTGAAAAATATATTTTCCCTTTTCTTTTCTGTTTTTGCCTTTTATTCTATTCATTTTTTCCTTTTTCATTTTCTTTTTCTCCTATTACTGCAAACAGCTCTACCCCTTTTTCCTTTTTCTTTTATTTTTCTTCTTTGCTTCCTTTTCTCATTTGTCTTCTTTCCATCCTTTTCTTTCATCTTGCATGGTGGCCGAACGAGCTGCTCATTCTCCTTTTTCTTTTCCTTTTTTTTTATGTTTTTTCCCTTTCCTTTCCACCAGCATGGAAAGTTGTTTCACTTAATATGTGTCTGTATAATATAGTATATATTTTTTATTCTAATTTTTTCACTTTATATATCTGTTATAATTACAATATATATGTTGTTATTTATGTATAAATTATATATATATATATATATATATATATAAACCTCAACTTTGAATTGAATCTAAAGTTTTAGCTATTCTCCTTTCTTTACATTTGTGACTTAATTTGTCTAATTTATTTAATTTCAATTTCTCAACTTTAATTTGGTGCGAAATATAATCTTTTATATATCATTTTATTATTTGTTATAAAATATTATTAACCTAAAAAATTTTTATATACATTTTATATATGTTTGTTATATATATATTTGCTTATAACAAATATATATCAAGTAAAAATATAAGGATTAAAAATATATAAAATATATATTTAACACACACACACACATATATATAAAGTAAGAAAACTATCACGACTTGAGAATTAGATATATAACCAGTGCTAAGATTAGAATATAATTCAATCTACCAATCGCGATAGAAATCTTGAATTTATTATATAAATCAAAAAAACAAAACCAAATCTTATATAAATAAAGTGTGAAATAAAAGTATAATTCAAATTTTGACAACTGTCAATATATAATAAGAAACTTGTTTATAGTCAGTAGAACTTGTCAACTAAAGTTTCAAAGTCTAATAGAAATTAGAAACAGAAAAAGTACTAACTTTACGAATGACAAATCAAAAGCCTAAACATCAAACACTCCTTAAATAGTAAGATCCGAAGAAATGTTGAACTTTCAAATATGAAAAATGATAAAGGAATGAGTTAATGACTTAGTGAATAATGATATATATGTATGAGAATAAGAAACAGATATATCAATTATAACAAGAAACTTTACAGAAAAATAAAAATTTATAGTTATCCAGAGTTTAGAGAGTTTGAGATCTAGAACGTAATAGAAATAGAAATCAAAAATTTCAACAATTTCTTAATCTGGTGGTATCCAGATATACAAGTCTCCCATGTCAGCCTAATAAAGTAATCTAATACATCTATGTTAGTTGAGAATACAGTCAAAGGTACACTTAATCTAATACCTATTACTATTAATTATAATGTTCTAACAATTCAAATCTTCCTTAAAATAACTTTTCCAAATTAAACGGAAATAGTCTCAACAAAAAATAGGATTTTCAATTACAAATATAAACAATGTCACGATAAGCAATATTGGATAGTTTTCTCAAAACAAATTCAATAATGACATACATATCCCTTGTTATTCATTTATAATAATTTAATTCAATTTTTAAGAATCAGTTATATATAGAAATAAATAATGTAAAATCAAGATTTATAACAGATATGAAAAACAGTATATGCTCATAAATGCATATTATTACTCAGAGGACATGTTGGAATCAAATGGTTCGATTTTTGATACTATAGGGTCGGTGAGAAACTTCTAAGGAATGAGTTCTAAATTAAAATCTTGAAAAACTTAAGAGTTCGATTAACTCTAGAAACTCTTAGTCAAACTAGTTTGATTGAAATAATCCAAATCCAAAACCAGATTTAGATTTTGAGGTCTAAAGCCTAAATCTAAATTTAATAATTATACATTTATTTATTTACTTCTTTTAAAGAGAAATCCAATTTCATATTTGGATTTCGAAATCCAGAGTCCAAATCCAAGGACTCGATCTGAATCCAAAAATCCAAATACAATCCATTAGATTCAGAATTAGAATGCTAATATAAGGCCAATTTTAATATATTATTATTATTGTCGTTGTTGTTATTATTTTTAAAAGTCCAACTTTAAGTCCATATATAGAATTCAAATTTAAAACCAAATTCAGATCTTGAGATATTGATCTAAAACTCAATTCATCATCTAGATTCAAAATACAAGTCATTGCACAAAAATTAGATCTGAAACTCAAATCTAGATCTAAATCCATATTCATTAATCAATCCTTTGGGTCATTATCACAAACTTAAAACAAATCCAAAACCCATATTCTTAATGACAATTCTAACTCTACTAGATTTAAACCTATAATTCTAAAACTATCTCAAAACCTTTAAACTAAAACCCAAAACTATCATCTAGATCTAAATCTAAATCCAATATAGAATCTATATCACAATTCAACACTCAACCAATTTCTATGTAACCATAATTGAATCCAAAATCTAAGCCCAAAGGTCCAATTCATATATGATGAACTAGGCTGTCTTCCTTCTTCCTTCATTAAGTAAATCACACAGCAAGACAAGCTTTTGAGCCTACAATGATAACTTTCAATGCCAAAAAGACATAAGATGACTACTCCACCTTTGTCGATTAAACAAAAATAAAACTAGAAATAATGGTGATTCTTGCAATGATGGCGTAGAAGGCGATGATGGAAATCAGCAATTGTGTTTTAACAATTTTTCCAAAAATCAGAGATTATTAGGTAAAATTAATTAAGGAATCTCGTTTTAATAACTTATATTAACATGATTGTATACTTAATTTGAGTTCAAATCACGTAAATTTAAAGAATTTGATAGGATTATAATTAGGATTTTGGATAAGAAAGGAGAGAAGATTCAAATCCAGATTTTTAAAATTTTCAATTTGATCCCTTAATTCTTAGTTACATGAAATTTAATTCTTGACTATTTATAATTCATTCTATTTGAGAATGTAAAGTTTAAATTAAATTAATTGAGTTCTCTAATTTTTTAATTAAGTCTCTGAATTGTTTGTTCTTATCATTAAATCCTTAAATTATCAAAATTTTATAATTATCCTCTAAATTGGGGTATTACAAAAACGGGGAACCATTATTCAGCCCATGTACGCGGAAAGAAAAGGAAAAAAAAAAAGAAAATGGAGAATAAGCAGCGGGTTCGGGCACTGTGCAGGAAGAAAGAAAAGGATGGAGAGAAAAAATGAGAGAGAGAAGGAAAGAAGAAAAATGGGAAAAGGAAGCAAAGAAGAAAAATGAGAGAAAAAGAAAAAATTGGGAAGTTAGGCTGTTTGCAGTAAGAGGAGAACAACAGAAAATGGAAAAAGAAAAAAATGAATAGAATAAAAGGAAAAAAAAGAAAAGGGAAAAAAATATTTTTCATTTGATATAAAACAAAAATAATATATATAAGATGATATGACATATATTATATATAAATATATTTTTATATTATTATATTGTGTTATATATATTATAATAACAAATATATCAAGTAAAAAAGGGATAAATCTAAAATTCGGAAATTAGTAAAATGCCGGGGAGAAATAAAAGAAAGAAATAAAAGAAACGAGTGAAATAAGATTATATGGGTGAGAATTAGGTAGGGAATGAGTTAAAAATAAGCTTAAAATTTTATATAAAATATTTAGAAGTATTTTTGTTTAAATTTTTAACGCCTTTATGACTTTTAATCAAAGTTAACGTATCGTTAATAATATCGATATTTAAATATATATTATTAACATTTAAATGGCAAACACTAATGACTCATTAAAATTAGAGAGCAAGTGATATTTTTTTATAGTCTAAAAGTTTAAGTGATATCTCGAAATTAGTTCAGAGAGATTAATGAAATTAACTTTTAAAAAATCATTATACAATCATATGGTTACAAAAAATTCCATGTGAGTGTATATATACATAGAGCGAGAGAAGGAGAGAGAGAGAGGGCCTTAAGTGTTTTAAACATATATTCTTATTTTAATTTAAATTACCAATATGACATTTTAAGAAATATTTTCAATGAGAATTTTCTAACATCTTCCAAATATTTGTATAAAAGTGTAAATGTGTCAATCACTTTAATTGTTCACACCTATTTAACACTACAAAATCTAGACCAAAACACACAACCACTCCTCTGCGCTAATTCCATCGATCAAAAGAGAGATTCTCTTCCTATGATTTAATAATAGCCTCTAGAAGTTTCTCATTATAAATTTTCTCAGAAAATCCTTGCCTCGACTTTAGTCCGCAAAACTATGAACAACATTTTACCTCAGATGGGTATTGGGTAATTCGATATTTCCAAATATAACCTTTCAAATTGCAATTTTTGCCGCCCAAAATATCCACCTGGGTGGTTATTTACAGGATTTGGAAGGAAGATGGAGGTAACATGAAATCTACCTCTACCGCCGCGGAGGGTTTAAATCTATCTGAAAATAATTTCAAAAACCTACTTTAATATTTTAAAAAATTACTCACAAATAATTAAAAACTAAAATTAATTTTCTAAAAAAATAAATTAATACTTTAATACTAAAAAATTTAAATTTTAGCATTATATTTCTTAAAAATATATAAAATAGATATTCTCTTTTACAAATATTAAATTTATAACATTAATCTTCTTAATCAATATTTTAGTAAAATATTCATGTAAAAGTTTATTTTTAAAGGATAAAAATATTTTGCTAAAAATATATAGTAATTATCAATAATTGAAACTGAGAAAATTAATCGATATTTATATTTAAAAAATATTTATATATTTTAAAAATAAAATTTTTAATAAATATTTAATTAAAATATGATTCAAAAGATAAATATTATAAATTTAATATTTATAAAAAATATTTTTTTTACATATTATGAATTGAAGGAGTAAATATTATAAATTTTATACTTATAAAAAAATAATTTTACATATTTATAAGGAGTACGGTGAAAAATTTTAAATTTCGGATCAACTTCCTTGTGTTTGTAGCGTTTGAGCTTTAAACCGTGAGCCACAGGAACATCATCTCAACTTTGAAGTGGTAATTGCGGCTGCTTCTCTCTCTCTCTCTCTCTCTCTCTCTCTATGGCATTTTCTACAGGTGGTGGTATCGCAACAATTCCGCTGCTGAAGGGAGGTAATAAGGAATTATTGGTGCAACTGAAGAATTGCTCTGGCTACGGGGGTCAGAGTCGAAGGCAGGTAATAAAGGCCAATCTGAGGGAAGATGAAGCACCATCTCCATCTCCATCTCCTTCTTCTTCTTCTTCTGTTTCTACGGCTGAAAATACAAAAGGAGGACTAGGCATAGGATCTCCCATTGTTGTGATTGAAGCTCCCAAGATGATTAAAACCGCGGCTGCTGTTCCTTGCCTTAGGGCTAACGCTGGCTTGGTCAATCCTGGCGATGTTGGCAGGTACTCCTCTCTCCCCTTCCCTCTCCCCCTCAAATTCTGAATAAGGAAAAAGAAACATATATGCATTTCTCCTTGATTTTATGTGCTTTTATTCGCTTATGCATATTTTTTGCTTTGCCAACTTCAGGGTTAAGGGGAAATTATAGGCTTACTGAGAAATTTAATTATTATAAAGGGTTAAAAAAAAAAAAATCAATGAGAGGGTCCTATCACCATGCCAGGCAGGGCAGACGCATCTTGTACGCTATTGCTACTGCAACTGGCCGCATTCAATTTTTACAAAACTCATCATTATTGTGGCCACTTGCCAAGATGATTAGGTGTGTAATTGTTTGAAAATTTTGAAGTTACAGTTTCAAAGTGAACTTAGTGCCTGAAAAATAATGTTAAAATATAATGTGTTAAAAGTTAAAAAAACACTAAAATTTGCCCAGGTTTATTGTTCTTTATATAGCTTCAAAAAGAAAAGTGACTGAAATTTCAATTATTGGCTAATATCTAATCATTACTAGTAATTTTGAATTTGAAGAAGTGACTCTTGCTGTGTGTTAGACATGTGACTTGCTTAAGTAATAAATATAATGGGTATTGCATAAAAAGCTTGAATCAAAAGTCATAACATTTAAACAACGAATAGGATGTTTGTAATAATTGTTAGAAATTTGAAATCCCTTTTGTAATATTTAATGTATTGAGTATATTGACAAGTGGATATTGAAGTTATAGTTTTGTTTTTGATGACTTGGGACATCTTTGTAATTTTTTGCGTGACTTTTCGTATGCCATAGTAAAATAGATGCTAAATTTTGACTACCCAAATATTAACCTGAAATGAGCCAGTTATAAAACTTCACATGCCATAGTAAAACAGATGCTAAATTTTGACCACCCAAATATTAACCTGAAATGAGCCAGTTATAAAACTTCACAAAACAATAATTTTTTTTAAAAAAAGGAATTTCAAAATGCTAAAAATTTTCTTCCTTGCTTTATCTATCAATGTAGTTGATTCAAATAAAAAATGAAAACCAGAAATAGATTACAGTTCCAAATATTTATGAGGGTACCCTTGTAGATTCTCTTAATAAAAGGAAAAACAACATATATAGGAAATCTATATTATGTACCTAACAAATTATCTAGGTGGTCTTTTTGAAGTTGAAGAAATTGAAAGATATAGTGATTGTAATATTTGAAAAAAGTAATAGCTATTATTTAATTAATCATTCTTGAATCTTGCAGATCTGAGATTTGCATGAAAAATCAAGTAGTATTCATATTCACTAAATATGGATTAGAATCTAACAAAGGTCAATCGAATCAAACAGTAAAATATAAAGAGGAATGTGTATACAAGTGCATCATATTTGAGAATGTGCTTCATATTTTCTGTATACATAATATTTATCTAACGCGCAACATTGATCAAAGGTGGCAATATGTAGCTACAAACAGTGTTGCTGTAATTGCATTACTTCAGAAGTAAGACGTACTCCATAGTACATGACTATTGTGCTTTTCGACTTTTCATTTTTAGTCCAAATGGACTTGTTATAAAAGAAAATACCCACTTCCAAATCATAAAATTGTGATAATCCTTTATAAATTCTAAACTTAAAAGAATATAGTGTTTATTTTCTCACAAATTTTGACAGATTTTCTTTTCATAAGTTCTCTGGAGAGATAATATTCCAAATTTTTTTGAATTAGTATTATTTCTGTTTTGTAACAATTGAAATCCGACTTTAGATTAATTAGTATTATATCCTATATCCCATATTTCTGGCACACATTTCCCTTCTATGGGACTATCTTCAAAAAAGGGAAAGAAAAAAGGTTTTGTACCATGCTACTCCAATCTATACAAAAAGGTATACAAGAAACTCAAATGGTTGCTAAATAAGCTTCTCTAGTGGTGTGCCTCAATTGGTTGCTAATTTTACCTTAATTTATACGGTTATCCCATAAAATTTTTAGAATTAATAAATGAACAAAATTCATGAAGATTACTTTAAAATATTTTTAAATAATTAAAGAAAATAATATGTTCTAGGGATTGAGAGGACAGGTAATCCATGCTAATTCTAATAAAGAAAAAGCAATTAAGGAACCCAAAGCCTTGGTGATTCATTCGTAACTACATTAAGGTGGTAACTTTCACTTAATCTTTCTTTTATCTGTACAAAGAGGTAAGAACTGTGAAAGTATTTTATGAAGTAAAAATCAAACAAATTCCAAAATTCTCACAACAAATAGTTATGGTATTCTATGTTTACTATTTTTTTGATGTCTCTTATTAAATTTTGCCATTATGCAAAATTTCCACCTGTGAACTAAATGATTTACAAATGTAAATTATTTATTTTGTTTTTGTGCGTATGTTATGCAAATAAATGCTTACTACTGGGAAAAATGTTTGCAATATGACCTAATTATGATGATACTACTCCCTATGATTATGAGACAGTAGCATGATAATTATATAAGATTTTAGTTGTTGTTTTATGGTATACGGTTGGCTTATAATCTAAATGGGGGCATTTAAATTATATTTTCAAGCTGTTGTTCTTTTATGCACACGTCTTTTTGCTTATACTACATGAACATCAGCTAGTATTTCTTAATCAAATCCTCTTATTATTCAAACACAAATATTGATGAAAGAAAAAATAAATGATTGGCCCTTTAATTATGATGTTCATCTTTTATGAAAATGAGATGAAAAATTTGGTACAGCTTGTTCACCTGCATTTCTTGCTCTTATGTGCTTATTACTTTGCAATTCAATTGCAGAATTGTCTCGAGAAAACCCAAGGATGTATGGGCAGTTCGTCTAAGTATTGGTACTTATCTCATAGATGGAAAATACTTCAAACCCTTGGATCTTACAGAATGAATTTCGATGTTTTTGGGCAATGATCAATTACAGTAGACATACTAATGAAGTGGGTATATGTATATATACAGCTCACGAAGTTTAATGAGTTATATTTTCCTGTACAAAGCATTTGTGGTTTCCATTCGTGAGTGCAAGATGTATATTGCTTTTCACTACCCTTGACCAAAACCATGTTGAGACATCATGCTTCTGTATTGGTTCAATGTCTTTTTTGTGAGTCTTATTCATTGAAACAAATGATCTAAGTTGTGGCTTGAGGAAATCTTATAATGGGACCAACCAATAACTTTATTCCTTAGAATATTTGGCCATTGAAAAACAATTTTTATGAAAAATAAACATAAAAAAATGGTGGGATGACTGTAAGAAATGCAACCAATTTTGTATGGCAACCCGTATCCTGCATCACTGCAAGTTATTGGAGCTCCGGGTTGTCAGTATTAAAGACTCTTTGCCAAGGTTGTGACACCGACCACACATGTGAGGCATGCCTTTTGGGCGCATAGATATGTCTCCATACGTAGGGCTGTCAATGTGTTGGATTTTAATCCGAATTCAATCGGAATCTGATTCGAATTTTAGGCCGTTTAACCGATTAAAATGTCTGATGGATTAAATCTGATTCTAAATATTCGTAATCCGAAATAAGTGGATCGGATATGGAATTAAACAATCCGATCCGTTAAAAATCCGAATCCGAATAATTTAATAATAATTTTTATTTAATTAATAATTATATATATTTATAAATACTTTTATATATAATATAATATATATGACATTATAATTAATAATATACTAATTTGTATTTGTGAGATATTTTATTTAATAGAATAATGTATATTTTTTCTAAATTGTTTTATAATATTCTTTTATTTTTCATAATTTTAGTTTTTCTAGTAAGTATTTTTTTTAATAATTAATTACTTTTGAAATTTCATAAAACACTTGAATAAATTGATTATAAAATTTTCTAAATTCTAACAATAATACAAATAAACTTGATAGTTTTATAAAATATTGGAATTCTATCATCACTTTTATAATATATTATATAACAAAGTTCTTCTTTATCATTCATAAATAACAATTTATTTTTAAATTTTATTTATATTTAATAAAATAAAAATAATTAAACATAAATCGTACATGAATTTTTATCATTCTTATATAATAATTTATTTGATTTTACATATATTTTACTTATTGATTATTTGATTTTAATTATTATTAACAGTCATTCGGATCGGATTTTTTTTTTCAGATTTTGAATTTTTATCAGATTCGGATTCGGTAATAACAGGTAAAAATCTTATAGGATTTCGGGTCAGATTCGGATATATACATTGATAATCAGATTTAGATTCGGATCAGCCTGATTTGATCCGAATCCGATCCGTTTACATACTTACCCATACGTATTTGTGGTCCATGGCAATGCTCCTCTTTTTCATGCAGATGCATAATTAATTATTTTTTATTATTTAGTAAAATAATTATAAGAAATGTTTGTATGCTAAAATGTTTAATTTAATTGCTCATTCATTTAAGAGGTATTAGATCTGTAATTATTTAGGTGAAGGGTAGATTGGAGTTATAATATTGGAATATTTGTACTATAATGATGATCGTTGTTTACAATTATATCATTAATTACAAAAAATAGAATTTGGATATTTTCTATTTTTGATTTTTTTTTACTAAGTTTTAAGAAAAGTAACCAAGAAATAAGAATCCCAAATAAGCAAAATTACCTTTTTGGGACTAGAAGTTGAATATTATTAGAAATAAATTCTCACAAATGGCACTTTGTTTTTTCTCTTGTATTTCTACTGAATTTTTCCTTCTCCTTTTTTTCAAAAATTTTTCCCAATGGGTAATATAGCAAGTTATGCATCATTAAAGTAGACAGATGTCCATTCTTTACATCTCCAGTCTTGGATTCTTCTTACGATGCCCTTGATGGTGGTGGTGATGACTAAGGGAGCAAAGAAACTACAAAATTTTTATGGTGCAGGGAAAGTGGAAGGATATAATGGCTAAGGTGGCGAAGGAGTACCGAAGAATGTTGCTTATTACATTGGGAAAGAAGGACGCCTTAAAAGGATGAGAATCAAAGACAACATATGGCGTTGTTTGATGGTTCATAAATGCAATTATAACTCTGAATTAGAATTAAATTTTTAGAAAACTTGTTTGTTTGACTCACCGCTTAAGTCACGTAACTAGAGTTATTAACTCCAAAATCTCAAATTTTAGAGTTAATTTTAAAGGGTGCAACTCTATTTTCTCACTCATTCATTGTCGCCATCGACCATTACTGCCACCGCCACCAGTCACTCACCGTTGTCAGCAGCCACCAATCGTCGTCGCCATCAGCCACCACCCACCGGCCATCGCCGCCACTGCCACTGCCACTGGTCACTACAACCAACCACCACCAAAACAAATATTGCCATCCAAACAATTTTTCAAAAATTATATTACTCAATAAATTTTAACTCAAAATATAATCACAAAATTTAACTTACAATCAAATTTTTATAGTTAACATCCAAACAAACCCAAGTGTTTTGTCATGCCCCAACCCGAGAGCGTGACCGATACTAGGATTGGTATACCAACCCTAGTAAGCCTCTGACCAGAATGAAGCAGATAAAACATCTTATTAGGAACTGCCAATATACATAATAGAACACATTTGAACTATATACGGAGTGTCTAAAGTACAAAAAGTTAATTATACAAAAGGTGCCCGTACAAAATCAGTGCAGCTATAACGGAATTGATGCAAGAGCTACCGCTGCCAAGCAGAACTGAAATCTAGAAGGTGGGGAAAAAGGGGTGAGTATAAAACTCAGTGAATGACAATACTACTCTAAATATACCGGGACAGGAACCATCGTCATTTAAAACACACGGGTCGTTTCCAAGTAATAACATAATTACAAAAATCAAATTTGCCTCAGATAACACGTGTATTTTACATATGCACAGTCAGAATCAGAAAACAGAAATCTATCGGAGTGTTAGAACGTATCACATGTCACATATCAAAACTAGAGCACATGTAGACCCCGGCACTTCCTGCACGCTACGGTGGCCAACCGTACGATGGCAGAGCCCCTGGCGTCCCGTATAAGAGCCAGAGTCACATATCACATATCACATATCAGAACCAGAGTTACATGTGCACCCAGGGCACTTCCCGCACACTACGATGGCCAACCATAAAATGGTAGAGCCCCTAGCATCCATAAAAGAGTCAGAGTCACATATGGACCCAGGACACTTCTCGCGCAACAGTGTCCAACCATCCGACGGCAGAGCCCTTGGCATCCTAGAATCAAAATCAAAGTCACACTAGACCCATGGCACTTCCCGCACGACAGTGACCAACCGTCCAACGATAAAGCCTCCAGTGTCCCAAAATTAGAATCAAAGTCACATGTCTTATATCTGTCACACTGGAATCCCGTGTCAGAGCCAGAATCAGAATCAAAATCACACACATCACATCATTGGGCCTAAGGCACTTCCCGCATGTCACGACAGCCAATCGTCTGGCGGCTGAGTTTCTGGCACCCCATATCAGAACCAAAGTCGAAACCAGAAAACCAGAATCACACAAAAACCCATGACAGATTCACTTTTAAAAAATGCATGTATTACTGAAATAGATATATAATTAATTTCAGAAATAATTGCAAGCCTATTGTACTTTTAAAACAGATTGATTCATGTCCCGGAAATTAGTACCACATTTCAAAAATTAGAACACAAAATTTAATCGAAAGCAGAATACAAACACACGTACAGAGAGAACTGTCAGTCACTGGGCACGTTAAAATCAAATGCTGAAACTCAGACAGACGGCTCAAAGGCCAATGCGTGCTTCCTCTAAAGTATCTACAATTACTGACACGTACGTCAGAACCAAAATCGGAATTTATTTCTAAAAAATCCAATTATCAAAAGTGGCCTAGGATCTAAACCCTCGACCGAGCCCCCGACACGCACCCTAAGACCCCTCTTGAGTCGTCACTAACTAATTTAATTTTTGCTTAAGCCAACCCTACACCTCAATCTTAACAGTTTTTGTAATTCAAATGAACCGAATTCCAAAAACGTGAAATAAAGCTCGAATCGGACTCCCGAATCTCATAACTGAACCAAATTAACCTTAAGCCATCAAAACCTGACCAAACCCAACCAAAAACCCATTGAATTGAGCTGAATCGACCCCATTCCCGTGAACCGAGCCGAATCAGGCTCAAATTCTCATAAACCAAGGTGAACCGGGCTCAAACCCACAAGAACCAAACTCAAACTATGCAGAACCAAGCTTAACCGGCCAAAGTTCCCAGAAAACCCCCTGAACCGGACATAAAGGCCCTGAACCAGCCTAATTTTCCAAAAATCGGCTGTTCAACCCCATTTTACCCTAGACCTACCTGAACCGGGGCAGTCCAAAGCTGGAACCCGGTCTCAAAAGACTCCCTTGCATTCTTGAACTAGGAATCAGGCTTGGTTTCCCAAATCGGGGTTCAAAAACCCCATGAACTGGCCAATTCCAACCAACAGGGCTGGACCGGACTGGTCAAAGGCTGGTCTGACCTCGACAGCGTCCAGGTCTATCCCTTCCGCCTGGAAACCCGAGTGGAATCCCCGGATTCTGCAACTCCTTCAAACCCGAACACCTCAAGCTCAAAATCGGAAAAAGAACAGCTTACCCAATAAATTACAGCTTCTCGAGCTCTAATCCGTGACCCACGAACCCTATAACAACGTTTAATCGGAGTGTTTTTTTGATCAAAACAGCGAATTTCTTAAGGTTCTTCTGTCAGACGTCGTACGGTTCTTCGCTAGTTTTTCTTCCTTTTTCTCTCTAATCTCTCGATTGGATCTTAACCGGACTCGTTTCTTGCTTAAAAAACATCCCTTAAAGCTAATTTGAGCTGTTTAGCTCTTATTGGAGCAGATTGCTCCTTCTGGGTTCTTCGGCCGACTTCGGCTAGAAATTTTTTTTTTGGGGCCAACTCTTTTATTTTGCTCAAATAACTCCCCCAATTTTTTGAAATTGGCCCCAAAACCTTTCAATTATTGCAAAATAAACCCAAAAATAAATTAAATGAATAACAAAGATATATAAAAAAATTGGGCCAATACATGTTTCCATTCAAACCTACCACTTTTCTTTGTGAACCTACCATTTTGAGCAAGTGGAAGCATTGCACTTCACAATTCATGCTTGACTCCCACTTGAGGACTTGTTATGAAAGTTAACATTTGTGTTATTATGCATATATAATTGAATTGGATGATTAATTGTAACTTAGTTGTTCATCTAGACATGCAAGGACAAGGGTGATGATCTACTCTTTTTCATTTTATTTGCTTCCTATATTTGTCCCCACAAAGTCAGAACCTCTATGAGTCTTGCCTTCTTCTAAAAATCATGGCTCCTAGTCAAGGATAACAGTGGATGGATGAGGGTAAATTCTATAGTACTACTTCTTCTAAAAATCATGACTCCTAGTCAGGGATAACAATGGACGATGAGGGTAAGTTCTATAGTACTCGGACCTAGATCAATATTAAAAGAATAGATGTAGACTTGACCTCAGACTCATGCATGTTATAATTGAATCTTTGTACCCAATTTCATTAATACCTATTTATCCATACCTAAACTTATAAATCTAGATTTATAATTTCTTATAAATAATTTTTATAATTTAAAACTTATAAAT
>CAJVSB020000286.1:0-62563 GCA_911865555.2 Thlaspi arvense
TTTGATTCAATATTTTTATTGTTTTTAATTTTTTCACATACTTAGCTTCCGCGATAAAACCCAATTCACCCCCCCTCTTGGTTGCCTTTTAGGACAATATCTAAGAATGAAACAAATGATATATGAGAAAAAGTGTTGAAGAGCTTACAAATGCTTTATGTAAATTTACTCAAGCAAAAGGAAAATTTAGATATAAATTGCTTGCTACTCAAAGATATGGTTTTAATATAACTGGATTAGGTTTACAAGGCTTGTCAAGGACAAAAGTTCTACAAAAATTATTTTGTAAAAAATTTAACAAGGTAGTCCATTTATTACATGTTATTATTGTGGTGGAAAGGGACATTATGCATGTGATTATCATTAAAAAGAAAATTGTTAGTTGGACCTAAAAAATATTTTAGTTCCAAATGATTATAAATAGAAAGGGAAATGTAACATTGCATCTATTTGGGTTCCTAAGGGAACATATGCTAAACATTGTTGGACCCCAGAAAGTTTGGGTACCAAAAATCAAATCTAATTTATTTTTGTAGGAGATTTGTATGAGATCAACACAGAAAGAATAAGTGATTTTTGGATAGTGGATGCTCAAGACATGTGACGGGAGATTACACAAAATTTAATTCTATTTTGAAAATAGATGGAGGGTATGTGACTGACAATGCAAAAGGCAAAATTATTGGTATTGGAGAAATTGGTAACCCTACTCCCTCATTATGATAATGTTTTGTTTGTTGATGGCTTAAAACATAACTTGCTTAGTATTAGTCAACTATGTGATAAGATTATAAAATTATTTTTCAAGATAATGCATGCAATGTTTTTAATAAGAATAATATTTAGTATTTGTTACTTTGAGATATGAAAAATGTCTACACTATTAACTTTGATGCTTTGATTGAACAAAATGTGAAATGTTTGGTGCATTACATGATGATTCTTTGCTATGGCATAGAAGGTTAGGCCATTGTAGTATGGATATAATTTCTAAACTTTTAAGAAAACAACTACTCATTAACTTACCTAAACTCAAATTTGATAAATAAATTTGTGCTCCTTGTCAATTGGAAAAACAAAGAAAAATTTCTTTTTTTTTAAATAATCTATAAATGTAGTTTCTACATCTAGACCTTTACAACTCTATACATTTAGATTTATTTGGACCTTTTCAAGTTGCTAGTCTTTGGTGGAAAACTCTATGCTTTTGTAATTGTTGATAATTTTTTCAAGATTTACTTGAGTATTATATTTTGACTCACAGAAGAAGAAGCATCTTCTCAATTTTTAAAATTTTGTAAAAGAGTTCAAAATGAGAAATGTTATATGATTTCAAAAAATTAGAAGTGATTATGGTGGGAATTTTGAAAATAATGAATTTGAAAAACTTTGTAATACTTATGGATATGTGAATAATTTTTCTATACTTAGAACTCCACAACAAAATGAGTTTGTGAAGAAAAAATAGAATTTTACAAGAAATGACTCGAACTATGCTAAACGAATACAAGCTACCTAAATATTTTTGGGTCGAAATGGTTAATACGACTTGTTATATTTTAAATCGAGTTCTTATTAGATCAATTCTTAATAAAAATGCTTTTGAACTATGGTTTGATCGAAAACCTAAGATTGGTTATTTTAAAGTGTTAGGGTGTAAATGTTTTATTTTAAATACTAAAGATAATATTGGTAAATTTAATGCAAAATCAGATGAAGGTCTATTTTTAGGTTATTCCACTACTAATAAGGCTTATAGAGTTTTAAATAAAAGAACTAATGTAGTTAAAGAATCTATGCATGTTACATTTGATGAAATTGATCGATTTTTGCATAAAATCATATTATGATAATATTGAGGATGATTTAGTTTAATTTAAATATTAATGATAAGGAAAAAGAAATTGAAAATCCCCTAGTATAGAAATTTTGATGACACTCCAATAGTGCTTTGCCAAAGTTTAGAAGTATAAATTTAGTCACCCTATGATAAATTATTGGTAATCCTAGTGATTATAGAAAGACTAGAAATAAATTAAAAATATTTGTGAACATTTGACTTTTATTTCTTAAAATTGAGCCCAAAACTATTAATGATGCTATTAATAATGAAAAATTGGTTTTTGCTAAGTAAGATGAATTAAATCAATTTTAAAGAAATAAAGTTTGGAATTAGTGCCTAGACCTAGTGATCACACGGTTATTGGAACCAAATGGGTCTTTAAAAATAAACTTGACGAATCCGGTAATATAATTAGAATAAGGTAAGACTTGTAGCTCAAGGTTTCAATCAAGAAGAAGGAATAGATTATGGAGACACATTTTGCTCCCGTAACCTAGGTTTGAAGCTATTAGAATATTACTTGCATTTGCATCTTATATGAATTTCAAATTATTTCAAATGGATGTTAAAAGTGTTCTATCTAAATGGTTTTATTGTTGAAGAGGTTTATGTTGAACAACCACCGAGTTTTGAAAATGAGAAATTGTGTTGATCATGTTTACAAACTTTCAAAAGCTTTATATGGTGTGAAACAAGCCCCTAGATCATGGTATGAAAGGCTTTCAAAATTTTTATTAGAAAATGGATTTTCAATGGGAAAAGTGGATAATACTCTTTTCATAGACAAAAGAAAATAATGATTTACTTATTGTTCAAATTTATGTAGATGACATTATTTTTAGAGCTACCAATGAATCTTTATGTGAAAAATTTGCCTCATTTATGCAAAATGAATTTGAAATGAGTATGATGGGGAGCTGAATTTCTTTCTTGTTTTTCAAATAAAACAGCTCAAAGAAGGGATTGTGATAAATCAGCTCAGTACACTAAAGAGCTATTAAAAAGATTGGGATGGATAATTCTAAAATCATGAGAACTCCTATGAGTACCTCAGTCAAACTTGATTAAGATATTAATAGAAAATCTATAGACATGAGTTTATAGAGGTATGATTTGTAGTTTATTGTACTTAACTGCTAGCCGTCCCGATATCATGTTTAGTGTTTGTTTGTGTGTTAGATTTCAAGTAAAAATTCAAAAGAATCTCATTTGCATTGCCGTCAAAAGAATTTTTAAACATTTTAAAGGAATTATAATATAGGATTATTTTTATTTTAGAGGAATCTCCTTTGAACTTACTAGTTGTTTGGATGCGAATTTTGGAGGATGTAAATTAGATAGAAAAGTTACTAGTAAAATTGTCATTTTCTTGAAAATCTTTAGTTTCTTAGGCGAGTAAGAAACAAAATTCAGTTACATTATCTATGGCTGAAGTGGAATATGTAGCTACGAGAAATTGTGTGCACAAATTTTATGGTGAAACACATTTTACTAGACTTTGGACTTAATTATGAACACATTCTATTAAGTGCAATAATACTAGTGTCATCAACATATCTAAGAATCCTATTCAATACTCAAGAAAAAAACACATTGGTATTAGACATCATTTCTTGAGAGATCACGTTCAAAAATGTGACATAACACTATAATTTATGAATACCGAATATCAACTAGTGGATATTTTTACAAAACTCTTAATGAACAAAGATTTTGTTTTATTTTAAAGAGAATTGTTTTATAGACTCCAATATAAATTAAAATTATTTGCATCAATTCATTTTTCTAAGGGGAAGAGTTTCTAAATATTTTTCATGCATACATTGAAGGGAGCTTATATAATTTATCTTTTTGATGATGTCGAAAAGGAGGAGAATTTACATGATTTGTGTAATGAATATATTGTATTGTATATTTGTTTGTCATCACCAAAAAGGGGGAGATTGTTAGCCTCAAGGTTTTATATTTATTTTTGATAATGACAAAATAAATTAAAATTTTATATGTATATATTTTATATAATGGACAATATAGACAAATTATAATATTAAGTTTATTGTTTAACTACATACACTATATGTATTAGATTGTGAAACTGTCAAATTAAAATGTGTGTGTAGTAATTGATTATAATCTTACTATAGAAAAGTCAAAAAATAATAAAGTCATTTTATATGAAATATACTTAAATTTCTTTATTTTGATGTACAATCTATATTATATATTATTTTTATATTAAAGTAGTTTATTATATCAATCTCACATATTATTTTCTAAAAAGTCATTTTTGAAATCTGCACGATATTAGTTTTAATTAGTAAATATAATTTATGATATAAAATAAATTCTTAATTAATTTTATTTGTAAAGTTGACATGCTTAACTTTAAATGCTATATTATTTAACGTATGTTTTACATTTTTAGATTGATAGATATAATTTTTCAAAGTGGGTTTTCTGTTGAGTTACATTTGTCAGTAGATTAATAAGTATACTACAGTATTTTTATCATATCTTAAAATATAAAATTCAAATTTGCACGAATGCAATTTTGAATTAAAGTAAACGTTATAAGTTTTCAACAATATAAATTTGTTATTTTTGAATATAAATTCAAATTTCTAAAACAATTTTGAACTTGGCCAATTAACTTTGACAAAAGCAATTTTATAGTTGACATGTTGATAAACTTTGATCATTTTTCTCATACCGGCGTACTATAATTCAATAATTCTTTTTGCATTTGAAAATAGACTCACCAAGGAGTATTCAATAATTTTTTAAAATTTGTTGAACATTCAGAACCATTTTATTTGAATTTTTTGAATTCAACCAATGTGCAATTACTGTTGACAAATGATTTTGTCCTTCACAAAGTCAACGTCTTTTTTGTGTGTTTGCCTATAAAAAGAGCATAGATTGAAGGGAAAGAACACAACAACAAGCTCTCAAAGCCTCATCAATCTCTCTCTAATTCTTTGTAGTATATTGTTTACTACTAGATGAAAGAGTGCATAGAGCAAATTGTTTTATTATTGATAATGCCTCTTTGAAGTGAGATTATTTTTGTACATGAGTGGTAAGATAATCCTACTTAAGAGGAGTTGCTAAATTTCTATGTTATCTTCATTATCATTTGTATTGGTGTTTGAAAACTCACCGAATCAAAAACTTTGTAATGGGATTTCTTGCCTTCGCCAAGTGGAAGGGACTTTGTTTTTTACGTGAAATTTCTTGCTTCCGTCAAGTGCAAGAGACTTAGCGGAACCTTGACTAGTTGGAGCTCGAGAGAGTGGACGTAGACTTGGGTTGCAAGTCGAACCACTATAAAGAGTTTGCATCTTCTATCTCTACTCTTTTTACTTTACTTAAAATTGTTTTATTTTATTGTTGGGTGAATTGTATAAATTTTTTTGATTCAATATTTTTATTATTGTTATTTAATTTTTTACACTCTTAGCTTCCGCAACAAAAACTCAATTCACCCTCTCTTGGGTTGCCTTTTGGGGATAACAAACCAAACACAAGCAGAGGGGTATTCGACAGCACAAGCACATGGAGTGTTTGACAAACAATGGCTATAGAAGAGCAGGTAGCAGACAAAGCTCTAACGAGCTCTATTCATAGAGCTCCATCTGATAAAGACTTGCTGCGAACAGGGTCCAATGAGCTTTGCGAGTAGAACTTCATTCGAGGGAGCTCTATCTTGCAAAGCTTGTTGGAGCTCTTTTAGCAACAGAGTTTTTCGTCCTTGACCTTTACCCTTTTGTTGTCTACTCTTCCCCAACCTTCTCTGTCTCTGGCCATCTTCTATCGAATGCCCCTTGTGCTTCCCTAGTTCTTTTGCTGGTCACCAACTTCCTTGAGAAGTTGGTCTATGTTGGACTGACTTCTCTTAGGGTGTACGTCCAAAATGGACCAACTTCTTGGAGAAGTCAGTATACACGAGAATAACTTTCCTTGGGGAGAGTGGAACGATTTTTCTTAAAGAGTCAATTCAACTTGAGCCCATTTTATACAAAAAATTGGTTTATGTGGGAATTGACTACTATATTAAAGAATCGACTTGTCAACAAAAGTTTTGTTTTTACGTATATTGGTAAATAAACCTCAAATGCACATATGTATATATATACAACATACATAATATATGTATGCAAGCCGCAAATCTGCTACCAAATAAGAAAAATGGAAAGCAAAATTATGTTTTAGAGCCACAGCAAAGATAACTAAGAAAGACAACAAAGTAGAAAAAGAGGGGGGGGGGGTTGTTTATGATATCTCAGAATGAAGTGCTCCAGCTGTTTCACCAACCGTGGTTGACCCGTTTAAAGGACTCCATCCAACGCTACATTTATGAATCTGTAGTCATTGGTTATAGGGGGATGTCTAAATATCAAAAAATTGATTGAGCGAATTGGATGTAGGGTTTTAATTATCATTTTAATTTGATTGACCCTATGTTGGTAACATTTCTTTTTTTTTACCTACTTGTCAATATTGTTTTTTTATTTGTAAAAACTCAAAATTTTCTTATTTAAAGTCCTTTCTACTGGTCAAATATTGTTTTCCTTATTTGTAAAAACTCACATTTTCTTATTTAAAAATCCTTTCTTCTATAATGGATGTTGAAATTGTTAAATTTTTTCTTTTTTATTTGTGGGCTGCCGTTAATTATTTTAATATATGAAAAACAGATTGATAATACGATTCAATCGACTCTTAGTTTATGATATTGTGTATGGACAATTTTTTTTTTAAATTGTGGCTATACACAATTTTTATTTGTTATTTAGTTCAAAATTTATTTTACAAGAATTGAATAATTAAATATCATATAAGAATAAATAAATATTTAGAGAGAAATTTTATGTTTAATGTTTTATTTTGTTTTTGTTTGAAATTTAGAGTAAAAAAATATAAATGTTGCAAATTTTATTAAAAATTGAAATTAAATATATCTTAATTAATATATTTAATTAGTTATACAGTTTCACACACACACACACACACACACACACAACAAATGTTTAAAAATTAACTGAATCCATCAGAATTCAGATATAGAATCAGCTGCTAATTTTTAAATAATCAAACTATCAAATACAAATACAAATATTAGTACAAAACGATTTGACCCTACACTTGAATAGTCAATGCACACAACAATCAAGTGCATCACACCTAGCACATGATCCAACAGCTACAAATGAACAAGCTGCTGGACTAGCTTGCTCCTAGCATAGCTTATATTGTAGAATAATCAAAGGAACAGGCACGAACCTTGTCAACCTAACATTAATAAAATATTTCCCTACAACATTTTTTCCACCTCGGCCTTTTAAACAAGAACTGGAATTTGATTTTTAAAACGTTGACCGTGCTGATCAAATTTCAAACTTCAAACCCCTTAGCCAAGTCCGATACAAATAAATCCACCAAGCCAGCTGTTGGTCAAGTCATAACCACGAAAAAAACCCTTTGCATTATTTGAAAATACAAATCAAATAGTGCCTATAAATACCCATTAACACGTCCTTGTCTAACACATCTACCAACCCTCTCTAGCCTAATACTTCGCTTACAGTTGGAGATAAATTAAAATGATTTGGTCCAGAAGCATCGCCACGAAACTATTCATTTTCATGATCATAGGCTTTGTGCTTACTTCAGCTAATCCATGAGGGCTTTGCATGGAGATGACTGGCTGGGGAAGAAGCACTACACTGCTCCGCGTCGCTCCCCAGAGGCCCAGTGCCCCCACCAGCAGCAATCCATGCACGTATATCCCCGGCAAGGGTACCGGCGGCCATTGCACACTGGCTGGTAAGGATTTCGCTGGCCGTGCCATTCATGCACCACAACCTTTGTTCCTAGCTCTAGGGGTGAAATCCTAGCACCACCCTCCATCCGAGACGTGGCATGTGAAGCAAAAAATGGTGAATTTCAATCATGGTATTGGCTTAAAATGATATACAATAACGGATAGCTTTTCTACTTGGTTTCTACTAAGATCAATTAGAAACCATTAAAGTTGTAAATGATGTTGCAATAACTTCCCTCACAACAAAATTTATTTCTTATTTTTTTCATTTAGTTTTGTTTATAAATACATGAATTGACCTTAATGAATTACAATTCTTGTTACTATCTAAAAATATATTGTGATTTATCAGTTGGATGTTTAAGAATTCAAGAGAGTAATCACTGTCTAAAATGATTAAATTCAACCACATTCGTTGAAAAGATGTTTATGCAGTGCTACCGTAGGCTTGTGAGTTTTAAATTCCATTCTCTCTTGGGCATTAATCTACATTCTTTCTGATGCATGTTTGGTTTTAGGGTTTTCGGATTATTTTTTTGGTTTAAATAAATTAATTTTTTAAAATTTTTCCATTCAATGTGTTTAAAATAAGAAGTTTTATTGGAAAATAACTTAATTAAAAGCTTGTTCTATTGAATTTTGTAAAAAGTAAGAACCCTATCAAAAAAATAGGATTTTTGGAAACCAAACACATCTTTTATATCTCTTTTATATTAACCAAAATAAAAGCATGTTGGCAGAGCATAGTTTTTGCATGATAATACATATTGTTTCCCCACAAAGATATTCATTATATTTCTGAAAGAACAAAACAAGTACCCTATAAATTACATATTTTGATTGTTTAAGATAAAAATTTCCTTAAATTTAAACTATCACATTCGTGAAACCCTTGTTATAACATGCTCCCCCCTGATGTACTCTGTTCGTCTGAATCATTCATGTAAATTCAGAAGAAACAAGGGGACAATATATATATATATATATATTAAGTATATATTATTAAATTGAGCAAAGGAGTTGGGAGTTGGTGTCTGTCCTATCAAGGTAACCAAATCATATAACATCTTCCTATTATTTAAATTGCGTATCAAGTTTAAGATTTTTGTTTATCCACAAGCACAAAGCGATTAATTCACAAAGTAATAAATGACGCAACTCTAGTTCCTTCTATTTTTGGATACGACCTCCATTTTCTACCCTACAAAACAAAAATATTCAAAAACAAAAATTGGGAAACTCATCTTTGGTTACATGATTTTGATCAAGAAAAATCTAATACTCACTGATTCCTTGCTGCAACAACAATTCTAAAATGAAGGAAATCTATTGGGATATGAGGTTTAGAGAGATGTGTTGAATTTTAAAGATTTTAAACCTCAAACATAAATTGTATAATCACTACCAGAAAATGCCATTTTGTGACCGCATGATCGGTCACTAATTTCAAAGGACAGCGATTACTGAATAAATTAGTGACCGCATTTGTGACCGCTACGGTCGGTCAGAAAAATTCTCGTCACTAATCGGTTTTATGACCAAGGCAGTCACTAATCATGATCGAATATAATCGGTCATTAATTAGTGACCGTCATTACTTTGGTCACTAAATAGTGTCGCAGGTTTTTCTACCATTAATCAGTGACCGAAAACATGCGATCACTAATTAGTGACCGATTGCAGCGGTCACTGATTAGTGACCGATTGCAGCGGTCACTGATTATTTATTGACCCTTTTTATAACAAAATTAGATACATATTAGTGACTGGAATGCGGTAAGTAATCAATGACCACAATTTTTTCGTTACTAGTCAGTTACTATTTAATGACCCCCATTAAACCTTATATCCTAACTGCGTGTAGGGTCACAATTGGGTCACTAATTTTGTGACCTCCTTGTGACCATTGTAGGGGTTACTGATGTTGTAATTGCTATAATACTATATTATCATTTCAATTCATAATGCATTATAAAAATTCCTGTAATGCATTTGTATATTTTAATTGTTATTCACCAGTAGCATATATGAGAAGTAATTAAATATCATAGTACAATTAGTTTGAAATGTTAAAATCTTTAATAATACAATTTGATAACTATTTGGGAACATAAAAAAGAAATAAGAATGTAAAGTATTAAAACATAACAATGTTAAACTGTAACTTCATTGCTAATTGCCTTCTCCGTGTTTCGATTTGGGTTGATGATCCACCTTGCATTGTATTGAGCTTTTCCATCATTGCAGCCATTGCAGCCATCATAGCCTCCTCCCTGGCTTCATTGTCTCCTTTTTGGCCTCCAGTGTCTCTTCTGCTAATTTCTTGGCCTCCTGAAGCACTTGTGCCTCTCTTGATGCTGCTGCTTGTCTCTCTTCTGCAAGCGCTTTGCAATTGCCTCTTGTAATTGATCCCGAACTGACATATCCAGGAGGAGGTGTTGTTATAGAGATGGATTCAGATTGAATGCAATAGAAGCAAGCTCTCTGCAATGATAGGTGTTCCCAAAACTATAAATTTGATTCTTGCAAGACCCATCACAGATTGCAACCCATTTATATGCATCAAATGAGCTTTCTGGAGTAGGATTGCTGCCACATTGACTGCAATATGAGTAGTCATACTACTCCTAGAAATAAATCAATGACAAAGTATCACATTACCTACATGATGATTAGACTAGAATAGAAGAATTAAAAAATATAGATTTTGGTTAGAAAGACAAATCGAACTGTGCTTGTAACTCAGCTGCGATATTCTTGTAACTAGTTGGAATTATGCTTGTAATTGAACAAAGCTATGCTTATAACTGAATAGATCTAAGCCATAAGTATCCATTGGTTAGTTACAATTAGGGTTCCATTTTATTTACAAGCAGATCTCAGTTCAGTTCCAAGCATATCTCGTTTTAGTTAGATGCAAATATGTCCCTCTATTCAACCAAACTAGGACTAACTCTTAGAAGTAATGACTTGTTCAGTTACAGAATAGCTTTGTATGGTTACAATGAGAGGCCTATATAGTTATAAGCACATCTAAGTTCAGTTATGTGCATACATCTTCATTGACAAAACGAAGTTTAATCCCAGTCACACAAGCAACCAATGTTTTAGTTACAAGTAGGATTCTGTTTAGTTGCAAGCAGATCTCAGCTCAGCCTTATATAATAGGTATTAGAAGCTATTGGAAACTTACTTGCCTAAACAAAGTATATAAGCCATATTTTAATTTAAGAAGTACGCCACCTTCAAATTTAAGAATCACATGATATAATAGGTCAGTGAAAAAATCAAATGTTTTAAACACTTGTTAGGAATAGTAGCAGCATAAAGAAACATATATCTCCTAAAAATTATGGTAGTGAATTTAATATATTGTGAATTTAGTATTAGAAGTTTACTTGAACCCTCTTCAACTTGTTGTCGACATAATCACCCTCTCCTTATTTTTTTCGGTGAGTACGGTCATGGACTGCAACTTGGCTGACCCTTGTCCCGCTTGTTCCTAGTGTATTAATTTATTAAGTGAATAATTTATATAAATAAATGTAACTGAACTGTGACTATGATAAGAAATTTACCATTCTACGTTTGTGCTCGGCAAACGAAATGGAACCACCGGTGTGCTTTACAATTGATCCATCTTTCTCAATCAATCTACTATCTCTGCCTTTTATGCACTTATTCTGATAGTTTGGTGCATTCATCCAGCCATTACAGATTGCTCCTAGTTAGTGGTGAGCATTTATTTGGGCACTGCTCTCATTAGATCCCTTGGTCATTACTCACAACTTGCTGGATTGCTGCTTTCTTTATTCTATGAATTGTGTTCTTGTAATTTTTCTTAAGGTTTGCTTTTATGAGTACCGTATACTGGCATCATGGTGTGGCAACCACGTGTACATCTGCTATCAGAATTAGAATAGTTTTTTGAAATTGCAAATATGTAAATTAGATATTCTTGTTATGTAGAACAAATATTTGTTTGGATATATATAGTATCACCTTAAATTTATTAATAGGTTGTCCTTTCTATCCTGAGGGACTTGCTCCCATGTTGCATGTGGCCCTAGATGCCTCATAAGAATGGACATTATTTGGCGAGTGACACCCTCAGGAATGAAGCTGCCAAATGCAAATTGAATGAAGTTCAGTTGTAACAATATGTAGATAAGTTAGGACTAAATAATAAAATTAGACCAAGTTAGAAGCAAAGTTTACCTATCATGAAATGGTTGGATATGTTGGCGGCCATCAATATGGATAGGTTCAGAACTTGCAGATTCGGGTTGTGCTAGAAGGAGAAGGGTGGCCAGCATGTTTAATGCTAGATGGAGAGGGCTGGCCCACAGCTACAGTGCTCAACGATGTATCCACCGTCCACCTACCAGCCTTTGACTCGTCTTGAATATGGAATTCATCAGCTGCTCGGTCAAACGTCTGAGACACCTGGTCAGTATTGTGCTTGTCGCCAAGTCTACGCCCACCTCTGCCACGCCTACTAAGTCCCCGGCCTTTGCTAGAAGACATCCTACACATACAGCATGCATTGCTAATGTAATCTTTTTCATAAATCCAGATTTTGACAGTTGACAAGACAAAGAATAAAGGTTACCTGATTAGTTTTGTCAGGTGAAATGGAGTAGTAGATAGCTGGATGAGTTAATACAACATATTGTCTGAGTTAATACTGAAGAGTTCAACAAATCACATGAACAGTTCAACAAACAAAAAAATAAACCTTGGACAGCTTGTCGAACTTGAAACAAAAACTAAATATTGTAAACATATAAGGAAAATTACCATATACAGTAGTAGAATTACATTTCTAAATATTTTGAAAATGTTATTTGGCAGTTCGATACAAAAGTTACTAGTCGCTAATCATTCCCCCCATCCAAAGTACTATTTGAATCAAAATCTTCAAACTCAGGTTCAGATTCATCCGTATCTCCCACTTCAAATTTCACTCCCTCTCGTGTCCTTGGCTGTGATTGGATGGGTCGAAATTCCTTAACAGGTACCTCAATTGGTGCTACACTATGATCTATTAAGATACCCAGAGCATCAAGTTCAACAGTAAGGAAAATTTGAAATGGTGTTGGTACACATTTTTCTTGAAAAGGAACATCAAGTATAGGAAGATCGCGTTCCCTCTGCCTTGCTAGAAGCGGCATCTAAATTCTGCTTCTTGATTTAACTTTACACACTACATGCCAGTCACGCCTCCCCCTAATGTTTTCGGAAAACTTGTGTAGTAGACTTGCTGGAGTTGTTGAGCCAATACAAATGGATTAGTAATGTTCAGCTTTTGGGTGTGATTGATTTCAACAAGCCCAAATCGCGGATTCAGTCTAACATGGCTAGGGGACACATAAAACTAATGGCATTTGAATAAAACAACATGGTTTTCCATTTCAAAGTATTCTAATTCTAGCACCTCTTCTAACAATCCGTAATAATTAACCTTATCCTCGCTCCATGAGCTCCCCAGCACACAGACACCACTATTCAATGTGGATTTATGCCGCCCATAATCAAGTGTGTGAAATTTATACCCATTTACAAAATAACCATTGTATGTTTTGACCAACTGATTAGGTCCTTGTGCTATGCAGCAAATATTTTTATCAACCATATGCTAAGGATCTCTAACATGCGAAGTTGTATTGACGTAATATTAGCTGTCATGATACAGTTAGTGGTTGAAATTATTACTTTGTTATACTTACATAATCCAGCAACCATCGGAGGAATTTGGAATCCCATAATTTTCCCAAGTCCTCCTCCGTAAGGCTTGGTTATAGCCTATACATGTTTTTATCAAACTTGTTGGACAAATCCAAAAACTAATCAAAATAAGTAAGTTAGAACTGTTTCTAAGGTCATCATAAACTACGTGTTATGAGAACTCACATGGTAAAAGGAACAACTTTTTCACAATTTAGGAGCACATATCTGTGTGCCGCCCAATATTCTGCGTTGTTGTGGAAATGTCACCGATTTCTTTGAGTCCCAAGAGGTCTACCTGGATGACAAAAAACTAAAAGCTCCCACGCAACTGCACTTCTCCACCATCGTCATTTCTATGCACTTGATTTAATCTAGTGTGTATATTGGAGTCAAAGTATAAAGAGCAAAATGTTGCCATTTCTTCAATAATGTATGCCTCCACAATAGAAGCTTCCATATGGGCACGATTTTTCACCTTTTGTTTTAAACGGCGTAGAAACCTGTGAAAATATAGAGACTATATTGATTTGTGTACATGATAATCGACTAATGCATAAATGCAAAACTGTACATGTTGGATATGGTAACTTAGTATTATACCTTTCAAATGGATACATCTAACGATACTGTACTGGCCTGCCAACTTTTGCTTCGTAGGCCAAGTGGATGGGAAGATGCTCCATAATATTGAAGAACGCCGGTGGGAAGATTTTCTCTAATTTATAGATTATTTTCACAATATTATTTTTTAGGAGCTGCTTGTGTTTTACATGCAAAACAGTTGAGCATATGTCTCTAAAGAAAACGCTCAGCTCCGATATGGCTTCCCACACTAGTTTAGGTAAGAGGTCATGGAAAACAATTGGAAGTAACCTTTGCATGAACACGTGGCAATCATGACTCTTCATTGCATAGAACTTCCACTCTTTTTCGTTCACACACCGGCCAATATTTGAAGCATAGCCATCAGGAAGTTTCAGGCCTTTCGTCAATTTGCACACCTTTTTCACTTGTTCGACATTTAGTGTGTAGGTTGCTTTGGGTTACACTAGTTGTCCTTTATTGTTTTGAAACATATATAGTTCAGGCCGATCACAGTACAACTCCATATCTTTCCTTACATTCCCATTGTCCTTCGACATTCCCTTCACATCTAGCAAAGTGTTGAACACATTTTCGAAGACATTTCTTTCAATATGCATCACATCCAAGTTATGGCGAATAAGATTTGTGGTCCAATAAGGTAACTCCCAAAAGATGCTTCTTTTAACCCAATTATGTGCATCGTCATATGCAAGCAAATCTTTAGGATTCCCATCTTCATCGTAGCTTTGAGGAGGCAATACAGATAGTCTCCTCTTGATTTCTGTTCCTGATAAACGTGGAGGTGGATTGTCTTATTCATGTCGACCTTGGATAAACTTCAACTTTGTGCTCGATATGCGTGATTGGAAGGCAAGAATTGATAGTGATAATTAAACCATGAGTACTTTCATCTATTGATTAGATGGAAAGCCTTCGTACGCTCCATACAATATGGACAGGACAATCTACCATGAGTGCTCCAGCAAGATACTATGCCGTAGGTGGGGAAGTCATTAATTGTTCACATAAGGGCTGCTCGCATAATGAAATTCTGTTTATTGAATGCATCATACGTCTCAACTCCTTCATGGCATAATAGCTGTAATTCATCAATAAGAGGCTGCAAAAACACATCTAACTTTTTTTTTTTCAGGGGATTTTGGACCCGGAATAACCATATTTAAGAAAATATATAGTTTTTTCATTGCCATGCCCGGGGAAAGATTGTATATGACTACCATTACTGGCAACAAGAATAAGGAATGGCATTATTATTGAATGAAGTAAATCCATCTGTACACATTCCTAGGCGAACATTGCGTGGCTTAGATGCAAATTGAGGATGAGTATGATCAAAATGCTTCCACGCTTCAGTATGCACAGGGTGTGCCATGCTACCATCTTCACAAGGATTATGGAAGTGCCATGTCATCTCCTTGGATGTAGTCTTTGACATATAAAGCCTTTGAAGTCTAGGGATGAGAGGTAGGTAGCGCAAAACCTTGAATGACATATATATTCTAGAGCCTACACTTCGTGGCTTGTATCTCTCATGACTGCACATCATGCATTTTGTCTTGTACATTTCTTTTTGTAATATAACATGCAATTTCTCTGACAAACATCGATCTTTTGATAATCAAACCCAAGTTTGGCCACCATCTTCTTTGAATTGTACAAGTTACTTGGGAGCGCTACATCTTCTGGCATTGTACTTCTAATCATTGTTATCATGCGATCCATACATGGCTCGAATAGGTTGAAATTGGATTTAATATTCAACATCTACGACACTGCGGACAATCTTGTCTGTTTCACTCAACCTTCCACAAAGGTTCCTCAGCATCTTTTAACAATTGATAGAACTTCTCAGCTTCTAGGTTGGGTGGTTGTTCCCTATCCGTTGGATGCTCATCCCTAGGAAATGACCAATTAAAATTCGGTCTTGCAGCGTCCAAGATCATGTCTCCCATCCCAAAGTTGTCATCATTCCTGGATGTAGAAGTTTCACCAACTGGACGTAGACGAAATGGTTCTCCATGAATGTCCCAGGTAGTGTAGCCTTCTCAAAACCATAACATAAGGTGATAGTGTACAGTTTCACGGTCATTGAATTTCTGATTGAGACACTTTAAATATGGGCATTTTATACAAGCATTATTCACAATCTCTGAATGGGAATATGCGAAATCCAGAAATTGTACTACGTCCTAGCAAACTCGTCCCTTAGAAACCCATTTTCATCCAAGCGCCGGTACATCCAATCCCGATTAGAAGCCATATTCTGCGAAGGGCTTATTTTGGGAGAAGAATAGGTAACAAAATTATTGAATTTCAATGTTATCTAACGTTCCATTCCATACACCATGAATGAGTTATACTATTTGTATGACAAATAGTCATGCAGATGTGACAGGAAGCAAACTGGAGAAACTAAGAAAATAGAGTACAGATTCTATTTATTAACGACCCAATATAACCTCGTACAGAAAATCATATAAACTCTCAAACCAAGATAATACGGAAGGACCAAAAATAGGTTTGATGAAATAATGCAGAAACTGAGGATAGAAAACACTTACAAACATTAGGAATAATTCCACGGGTAGGAATGCAATTGTGAAGAGGAACGCAGAATAGTGGACCGTAGTCGCACCTTGGAGGAATCAAGGCACCCGTCGTGTGGGTCGTCTCTCTCTCTCGCGCTTTCTCTCTCATTCTATCTGTGTGTTATAGTAATGTAGATTAGCGTGTATGAGACAAACTTGCGAGGGGGGGGGGACTGAATTTTGGAATGTTTTAAACTTACCCACCTTATGATGTCCAAATTTTGGGTGCGAGGCACCCCTGTCACTCAAGTATTGGTAAAGTAAAAAAAATGTCATGTTTAATTGGGTAAAATGATTTCTAACTATTAAACAAGATACATGTATTAATTAATAGAAAATATATTTATAAGGTGTTTGTGTTTATATATATATCCACATGTGTGTGTGTGTATATATATATACATGCATGCATATATCCATATATATGTGTGTGTGTGTGTATACACGTGTGTGTATATCAATACATTTGTGTGTGGGTGTGTCTATTTACACCCGCACACGCACCCATGGATGTACATATGTATGTTATAGTGGGTTATAATTTGTCACGTATTTAAAATGGATGTTCAACAAATTGAACTAAACCATTTTAACAATGATAAGATTGTGGTTTGGTTTGGTTGGTTCAGTTTGGGAAAGAATGGAATTGTGTACGGTTTCCTTTGATATTTGACGGTCAGACAAACTCAACCAATTGAACAAGTCCCTCTATTATATACTGCACTGATGTATACTCTATACATATGGGGTCATTCGGTAGGTTGGATAGGATAAAGCAGGATATTGCATGTTTTGGATAAAGTATTTTGACTGCATAGTGATTTGAATAATTTTCTTATTTTGCAGAAATGGCAGAAGTAACGGTTAGCACTGGTAGTAAAGATAGTATTGTCCAGATAAGTTGAGTGGGGGTCGGATAATATTATCTTACCACTCCCCCCATATGGTTTATCCAGATTTGGCCTTGCTATTATCCAATCTCTTTCCTGCTTGAACTTGATCCGACCTTTTTTATCCTATCTGCTGAACATGGATAAGGGTGGATAAACTATTCTTATCCACCCTTATCCAGGCTACCGAACAAGCTATTTGTATTAGTGTGATTGAATGTACTTTATAAATATATTTGTTGGATAATGTATGATTGCTATAATCAATTGACATAGATAATGAATTTGTTCAATGAATGTAGTCCACTCTATGTAGTAAATCACCAAACATGGTCCCAAACCAAAACCGTAAACTATGGTTTGTTTTGGTTTTTAAAAATTCCAAACAATCAACTATGGTTAGTTTTGAAACAGAATGACAATTGACTTTCATATATATATATTTTTATCAGTGTGTAAAATGGATAGGGTTTCACATGGTTCAGTGAGCGGAGATGATGTTTGTAACTTACTGGTCTATGCTTGTAACATGAAGGAACTCTGCCTGTAACGGAATGCTTGGCCATTGTGGTGCCAGGACATCATGCTTGTAATTGAACTGGTTTATGCTTGTAACTTATTGGTCTATGCTTGTAACATCAAGGAACTTTGCCTATAACTGAATGCTCGGCCACTGCGGTGCCAGGACATCATGCTTGTAACTGAACTGGTTTATGCTTGTAACTTACTGGTCTATGCTTGTAACATGAAGGAACTGTGTTTGTAACTGAACGCTCAGCCATTGTGGTGCCAGGACATCATGCTTGTAATTGAACTGGTTTATGCTTGTAACTTATTGGTCTATGCTTGTAACATGAAGGAACTTTGTCTGTAACAGAACACTCGGACACTGTTATGCTTGAAAATCATGCTGTAAATGAAATGATTTATGCTTGTTACCAAAATGGGTCATTACTTGTAACTTGTAACCAAATGGAACTATTCTTTAGACTTTTTAAATGTTCTGCCGTATTAATGATTATGCACCGCCTTCTCTTCCCCATGCACACTCTCTCTGTACATCCCATAAATGGTACAATAACTGAATGATATGATTACTGCACCGAGCACCCTAAGCGACGAAAAAAACCAGGTGATGCCATGAACACTGTCAAACTCTTCTCATACCATCGTCCGAGCATTGCTGGAACAAGAACCCACAACCCACCACACTGTCAACTCAGAAGGAGCAACTACCAAGGAAGCTTGTAAGCTCTCTCTTCCTCCCCTCATCTTTGTTTTCTGCCCTAATTTTGCTTCCCGCCGTCTGTATATTTTGCACTGGCCATGTTACTAGCTCTGTTCTGTCTATTTTGCTTTCCATTGGTTGAGCATTAACAAAATCGATGATAAAGTGAACAGTTTATATAAATGTTCTGTATATTTTTCACCGGCCATGTTATTGGCTCTGTTCTTTATATTTTACTTTTCATTGGTTGAGCATTAACGAAACTGATGATAAAATGAATAGTTTATATAATATTTGGCCAATATTATATTTTTTAGCAACTGTGGGTTGCGAGCAATCTTAGGAAATCTATCCTTTTTGTGCGAGTTTACAAGCATGTGCTGTGTGTCAACTATCCATAGCATGGTTCGTTATTATTCTACCAATATTGCTTATACAGAATGGCACGTAAAAGAGTTGCACAGAAAATGGGACAGACGGTTGCTGCTGCTGTTGCTTCTGCGAGCAGCGTAGATGAAGCCCCAATAAAGCATGGGGGTAGATGTGTTAGTTGTCTACATCTTTTCAAGTAATATTGTCCATCTTAAAATTCACAATATTGTACAAAATATGCAATTAACAAAGTATGATTGATTGCAGGCTAGAATTCATGGCTTAGAATGCACAAACGTACGACTCGGGATTCGCACGGGGTCATCGAGCTGTACTAAATGCATGGAATGAGCTGCCATCCTCAGAGAAGGAGAGGTATGATGAAGCTGCCAGGAGAAGGCGGCAAGCCTTCAAAGACAAATATCACTCTAAGAGTGATGCAATGTCTCATGATGTAAGTGCTAAGTTACGAGCATATGTATGTTAAACTATAATAACGATTATGTTAATGGTAAATTTTCAAGCAAACACCTGCAATCTTACTACCATAAACATGTCAAACAAATTACATACAAAAATGCCAAATTAAAGCACTGAATTCTTACTTTTGGCATTATTGTGGAAATAGGCTGCTGTCCTGTCAAGGTGTTCTCCAACAAAATTTCAGAAGTTAGTTGCCCAACTAACTAAAGAGCAGAGGCAGCATGTTCAAGAGATGGGTTTTAGAGGTCTGTTGGAGGTTGATTGTAAACTATTGGCCCTAACATCTGTGTGGAATTGGTCAACAATTTTGATCGTTATGGAAGAGCAGTGGTTGTCCGAGGCAACAGGGCTGAGGTCATAGCTGTGGACGTTGGCACAGTATTTGGCATACCTTCGTCTGGCATGTCCGTAGCTCTAGGTGACAAGAGGGGCAGGAAAGTGTTTGCAGAGGTGCAGACACTTAAAGGTGTAAGCCTAACCACTTTAGAGGCAAATATTAGGTTAGACATTGTAGATATAATGTTCAAAAGATCATTCATCTTGTACGCCCTAATCGTGCTCCTTTGCCCATCCTCCAAGAATGCCCATAGTACTAGATTCTTGGATGCTGTAGCAGACATCAGCAATCTATCACAGTATAACTGTGGTCAACTAGTTTTGGATTTGCTGGTGGCTGAGATCTAGGAGTTTAAGGTGGGTGGAGGATTAAAAAATCACTCAGTGGTTGTACATTCTTCTTAATGGTAAGTTGTGTTTTGTTGTCACATTTTGGATTTGCATATTGTTACTTGAAATTTACAACTGACAATTTTACTATTTTGAATTTACTACCTTTTTACTTCTACAAATTCTCCAATCCATCAATCCAAGTTAGTAATGAGGCACCTTTGACGAGGCAATGAAAAAACAAACAAATTCAAAGGCGCATTCAAATTGAGAGGAGAGGTAAAGAGGAACTGTAAAGTATCTGTTAAGTTACAAGCACTCATATTATTTCTTTCAAACATTATATATGTGAACTTTCAAGCATATGTATGTGAAGTTACAAGCGTGTTGTTTTCAATGTATTTCTGTATAGGTTGATTCATTTAACATATTGGCATACATTCGAGGGTGTTGTCCCCTAGAAAGCGCAGGCATGGATCCGAACATTGCTGCTAGTACATTGCAGCATGAGGTAAACACTAAACACTAACTGCCACATTACTGGGGCTTATTTTTTTATAGATTTAACTTTAACTTTGTTTTAGTTCACAAATAATATCTATAAAGATGTAATGTTAACAGTCTACAAGAAATTGAAACTTGTTGACATTGAACTGATGGCTATGGTCGTAACACCCTCAAAGTCCCCTGATAAAGTACAGCAGGAAGAAGCTCAGGAGGAACACAATCAAACCCAAGGGGCACCTACTGTTGCATCCCTGGCATCTCAGCAAGAAACTGAGGAACCTGTTGCTACATCCCCAGCATCTCAGCAAGAAGCTGAGAAGCCGGAGAAAACCAAAGGGCACCTCAGGAAGAAGAACAACCTGAGGAAGTCTTTGTTGCTAAAGTAGACGAGGATGTTCCTCCCCGCCAAACAAGAACATATGCTAGGAAAAAACCATCGCGGCCTCATCTAAAAACCAAAACAAATCTGCCTTCAACGCCCTGTTTTCATATTACGCCCGTAAATCACCATTTGATGAAGACAGATACTTCAAAATTAATTTGCTAGTTCAAACTAATTTATATATTTCTGTGACAATATGATTCACATACATTCTGTTTATATGAAAAGGTGCTTATTAGTATGCTCGGAGTCCATTTGTCACAATCAGACCTACACACTCTCTACAATAAACAGTGGGTATCCAATATGGTATGTATTGCTTACTTTTTATAGCATTATTTAATATTCAGTTTCATTGTTTAATATTGAGTTGCCCAAATTAGGTTGTCATCTTTGCTGCAACACTATGGAATCACCAACAATTAGAAGAAAATGGTGTTGTAGCTCGACATTTTCTTAACCCCTTCTTTATGGTGAGAATTTTTATACTTTATTTGTAGTAAGTAGTTTCAATATAATTTGATGAGTGGATAACAATTTTTTTTCCATGTAGAATAACATAATTGTACATTTCGATAGGGACTGCGAAGACACCACTTTTGTAGAGAGTGTCTTCGATCAAATTGTAACAGGATATGATATCTTTAGTTGCAATTGGGTAAGTTTAATTATGGTTATAATAATGTACACTTATTTACAAGCATATTACTGTTTCATTACTTTCATATCTCTGTACAGTTATTGAAATTTTATAATTATTCTAGGTTTTTGCTCCTTGATTCTACAAGGAGCATTAGAGTTGTTACGCGCTGTCTCCTGCAAGTAGAACATTATATGTGTTAAATTCCATGATGATGAATGAAGCAAGCCCAAAGCATTAACTTGACCTGTTCACGGTATCATGTCATTGGCACCATATTCATAGATTTCACTACACTATCTTCTCCACCATCCGAGTGATATGTATGTCTTTTTGCCCAGGTGATGAAATTTCATGAACTCCTGCAAGAATTTGGCCACAGATCCCCAGAAGACAACCAAGTCAACCTGAAATATGTCAATCTCCCTCTGCAATCAAACGAGTGAGTATAGAATTAAATTAATTGGAACATATAATGTCTCCCTATAATTTTCATGTTTAATATGTTGCTGCAGTTGTGATTGTAGGGTGTATGTACTGAGATACATGCAGATTTGGGATAATGCACCCATGCTTAAGTATTCTCCCGTAAGTGACTGATCACAACAACACTAATATGATGATTTGCACGAGATAGTGCATTCAATTTTAATTTGATACGTTTCTATAGGCTATGATACGAGAGTTTAGAAAATAATATGTATGTGACTGGGTGACACACCCCAGAAATGAATACCGGGAGAAAGTACTCAAGGATGCTGGGGTCTGGGACAGACTAGGTTGAGTTGAGTTTCGCATTGCCTATCATGGGAAAATAAGGGACTGTAACAGTTTCTAGTGGACATGCAACATGAAGAATTTTTAATGCCTTGCAAATTTTTTGTGTAATTACTTATAGGACATAGATGCATGAAAACAATTACTGATTGTTGGTTAAGCTTATACATACTTTATAGATCCAGGAAAACAATTGCATAGATATTCTTTATTGGTTATTGTATAGATCTATATTTCTCACATTCTTTTTCAAGTATATAATTGAATACATTGAGAGAGTTATGCTTCGAACTGAATGGAGATGTGCGTGTACGGAATGAGTCTCTACTTGTAACTATACAGATCTTTGGTTGTAATAGAATATTAGATTTTCACTTCCGATAAAATTGCTGAACAACCCTTGTATTTTACTTGTAAGTAAACATGGCTATGCTTTTAACTGAACGGGTCTTTACTTGTAACTACACAAGTCTCTACTTGTAACTGAATGAGTCTTTGCTTGTAACTATAAAGGTTCATGTTTGAAACTATACAACCTCTGCTTGTAACTGAACGAGTCTTTACTTGTAACTGAATGAGTCTTTGCTTGTAACTATACAGGTCTCTGCTTGTAACTGAACAAGTATATGCTTATAATTATAAAGAACTCTGCTTGCAAGTATACAGGTCTCTGCTCGTAACTGAACAAGTTTTGCATGTAATTATACTGGTCTTTGCTTGTAACGAGCGAGTAGATATGCTTGTAACTATAAAGGTCTTTGCTTGCAACTCTATATATTTCTGCTTGTAACGAAACAACGTTTTGCTTGTAATCTAATGAGTTTGTGTTTGTAACTCAATGAAACTCTGCTTATAACTGAACTAGTCAACCACTTAATTCCATAGATGGAGGTATGCTTGTAACTGAACAGATATATGCTCGTAACTAAATTTTTCCCAGTTGGTGAGCTAAATATTTAATTACAAAAAAAATTATTACTAACCGAATTGTAACTGATAAAGGGGGTCACAAATTAGTGACCGTAGTAAAATGATCATTTCCTTTAAGTAGTGATCCCAATAGTAACCGCCTAAAGGGAGTCACTAATTAGTGACCTTTTTTTTGTAATCGTCAAATTCGGGGTCAGTAATTAGTGACCCATTTGTAACTGCCATAATGGGGGTCACTAATCAGTGACTGACTGTAAAGGCCCACCCCCCAAATTTGTGACCCTCTTTGTGACCCATCAAGAGAGGGTCACTAATTAGTGACTCATTTTGTA
Organism: Thlaspi arvense; assembly: GCA_911865555.2. NCBI lineage: Eukaryota > Viridiplantae > Streptophyta > Magnoliopsida > Brassicales > Brassicaceae > Thlaspi > Thlaspi arvense. The sequence continues at coordinate 23,799 of CAJVSB020000286.1, forward strand.
ACCGCCTCATATTCGGTCACTAATTACTGACCCTTTTGTAACTTATTCCATAGCGATTGCTAACTTTGTGATCGATTTTTGACCGTAGTGTCTGCGGTCACAAATTGGTTATTATTTTTTTTAAATAACTTAACCTTAGTCGATTATTACCAGGTCACTAATTGGCCACTAATTAATGACCCATTGCTGCGGTCACTAATTTGCGGTCACTGATAGCGTTTTTTCTATTAGTGAATCTCTTAAATAAATTTTGTAACATCCTAATTTATTTTGTGTAACACCTAAATTTTAATTTTATAACACTCCACCAATGATTATTATATGGTTTTTAATTTTTTGATTGTTATTCCAATACTATAAATAGAGATTTTAGGAGTCTAGACACGTACATATATATAACAACAAACCAATTTTCTCATACTCATTTCTTCATATTATATATTTTGATACTGTTTTGGGCAATCGACAAGGTTTTGTTCTTAGTCTTTGTGTAATTGTGTTCATACAAGGAGACAACAGCGTGATCACTGGGTTTTATTTTGCGATTGTGATTAGCCTTTAGTACTTGTATGGAGGGGAGACAATCGCTATATTAGGACAGCGTCAAATAGCATGACTCCTATGTAGACCAACCTCTTATATTTCTCAATTTATTAAATTTTTAATTTAATTTCTATATTATTGTTATTATTATTTTATTTTCTATTATCTACCACAATTATCTAAGAAAGTGATTGTTTTATCTATATTTTATAGTTATTTTATATGCAGTTTATTGAATTGAAATTAATATTCTTTTGTCCAGATAATCTATATATCAGATATATATGTTTGATACTAAATTTCAATTTTGACTTCTAATTTCAATTTTAACTTACCATACATACCCAGGATTGTAAATCATAAATTAATATTTTGTTATAAGTATTTTAACAACTACTTTTGAAAACTTATGTTGCATTCAAGTTTTAATATTTCTACAATATAATAAAGTGAATATATTAGCAATTTTGAATTGCATAAACTAGTAACTGAATTTTAAATAGTTTATTACTCTCTTAATTGCTGAAAATTAATATATATTTTATTACTCTCTTAATTATTGGAAAATTAAAATATATTTTAGTGATTTTATACTAATATTATTGTTTATATTTACAGCCAACTTGCTTCACTATTGTGTTATCCTTGCCTTATTAATCCTAGTTTAAAATGTCACCATGTGAAGATGTGAGTAGTGTTAAGGCTAAAAAATTTAATGGCTTGAATTTTAAAAGATGAAAAAATCAAATGAAATATTGGTTGACTATTCTTAGATTTATTTTTACCATTGACAAAAATGTTGAGTCAACGTCTTGTAAAGATCCTGAAAATGTTAATGTTGAGTTGACATCTTCCCAAAAATTTGAAAAAGTTGAGGAGTCTAAATAAATAAACTATCATTGTCATAATTGTATCGTTGCACTACAAAAAAGTAGTGAATTTTTGACGGATAATTTTTGTCGAAAAAGTTATAATTTCTGTCAAGAATATCTTTTTCCTACAAAATTTTCAACAGACATAGTACTATCAGAAAAACAATTTTCGAAAACAAATTCTAATAGAAAAACTTTCCGTCGAAAAATTTTCAGCATCATTTCCAATAGAATTTTTGACAGAATTTTTAATGGCATTTCTGACGGGATTTCCAACAAGATTTTCAATGGTATTTTTGATAGCATTTCTAATGGGATTTTTGATAGAATTTCCTATGATATTTTTGACGACAATTTTGATGAAATTTTTGATAGAATTTTTATTGATTTTTTTTATATTTGTAATTTTTGGATTTTCATTTTATTTTTTCCATTTGATATTTTAATAATTTTTATTTAACTTCATATCTTTATATTGCATTTTTTATATTCCCAAATCTATTGTTTATTGAATTTTTATATTTAATTTTTTAATGTATTTATTAAATTATAGTAACTATACATGAATTATTGAAATTTAAATATTGAAATTCTACTAATAAAATAAAAAATACTTTGAAATTAAAAATATAAATATATCCTAAAAAACCTATAAACTATTGGTCCATTTCAGCCTTGTCCAACATGTCTTCCCCGTTTGATACGTGTCCAAGATTTGGTAATAGTGACATCCATGCATCAATTTTAGATTGTCAGAAAGATAATGAAAGCCATTGCTCAGATCTCTACAACCAGCACCAGATTAAAAAAAATTACAAAAAGCATATTTTAACAAAATAGTAGAATATAAAAGCCACAAAAAATATAAAAATACAAAAAAATTTTCAAATTAGAAATATAAAATAATACATACAGAATAGTTATCAAAAAAGAAAAAAAAAGAGAAAAACGGGGCAATGTATACTTATCAATTGCCACATTCCAAACTAAGTGGGCATATATAACTAGTACACATGCATTGCATATTTATGCATCATCTTATAACTTCTTACATGTCATGTTTATATGCATTATAAGAACACTAAAATTCATAGAATTTAGTAAGGAAGTATATAAAATCTTAAATTTGAATTAAAATAGAGAAAAGAATAATTAAGAGGCTTTAGAAGTTTATATGATATGATAGTAAAATAAAAATAGAAATGTCATAATGAAATTTTGATGCAATTTTGGAGGAAAGCTTTAAGAATTGAACACCTAAATGAATATTTTGGCTAAAGGAGATTAGGACAATTAATTAGAGAGCTAAATATGTAATTAGGTTGCTTAACCAAGATGATATATATCAAAATATAATAAACAAGGGGGAAAATTTTGAATTTTTATGAAATAGGAGCCTTTTTGTAATTTTGTTTTTATAAAGGGGCGCCTCCTCTCTATATAACATATATGTCTGTACGTATGTGTTCTAGAGAACACCAGGTAGCTTGCACAAGGGAGAAGCAAGGAGAGAAAGAGAGAAGGAAGAAGAAGAAGAAAGGGAAGGGAGGTAAGAAAAATCAAGAAACCTCTTGAAATTTCTTAAGATTTTGTGAGATTTTTGTATATCTTAGCTTTGTGTTCAATAAATCTCATCTAAATGGGTTGAATTCATGATTGAACTCCTGAAATTCTGTTGCACTTCTGCTGGAAAAAAAAAACTGAAATTTAAAGAGAAGAAAAGGTTGCATGGTATGTTACTCTTATGGAGATTTGTTGAAAACTTGTTGTGCTGCAAGGAATTGTTAAATTTCTATGGATGGATTGTGATTTTGCTATTGTATATGGTGCTAAACAAACAGGGGAAATATAGGGGATGTTGTGTTGGAGTGGAAGAAAGAGCAGAGGGAGCAAGAAAAATGAAGAAAACAAAGCTAGAGGTTGAAGTGGAGAGGAGGTGTGTTTGCAGAAATTTTTCTGCAGAGAATCTGTGTATGAGCTGAAATTCTTAAGGGCTTAAATAGGCTTAAAATCAAGTTTAATGGAGGGTTTAGGTCCTGATGAAGACAATTTAGGGAGGGAGTTAGGAGGAGACACAAATTAAGCTTAAAAGCACACAAAACTTATGTGATAAAATCATGTGATTGTGCAAAAAATCTGTAAAGCTGAAAAATTCTATAGTGATCCTATAGCTTGGCCAGGATTCTAAGGGCTGCAGTGAGCTTAAAAACCAAGCTCAATAAATTGTGTAAGTGTTAATTAAGTCACCTTAAGAGGGGATTAAGAAGAAAACCAGAAATCTAGCTTAAGCTATACAAAATCCAACTACAGAACTAAGTGGAAGTGTGCAAGAAATTTCTGACAAGAAAATTTTGCAACAAATCCTTGTGTGGGCTTAACATTTTGGGGACTACGATGAGTTTAAAACCAAGCCTAAGGTATAATCTAACTTAAGAAAGAGTTGAGTAGAAATCAACATTTAGCTCAAAAACTACATAAAACTAAGGTGATGAAGTAGAAGTGATGTGTTGGAATTTGGAGGATAGTGAAATTTCTGCAGCTCACCATGTAATCTATGTCATTAAGAGGGCAAGGTAAGCCCTAAACCAAGATAGTTGAGTAACGTAGGGGATATTTAAGTTACCCTAACAAAAAGAAGCTAGGAAAGCCACAAAATGAGTTCAAAAAGTTCAATATGCTCACTTAAGGAATGTGATTATATGTGCAGATTTTTTTTTTCTAAATATAAAATTTTGTTTTGGAAAGAACAATCTAGGAGGGCTTGGATTTGCATATGGGGCATGAAATGGGATGATTTGGGGGCCAAAGTGGGAGCTAAACCATAGGCACAAATTTAGAGAATAAATAAAGTGTAGGCAAACCAATTTTAAAAATTTAATCTACTAACCAAATATTAGAATTTTCTAGTGAATTGGAGGAATGGAGAAGTGATTTCTAAACCTCAAAGGAGACCTTAAGAAGTTGAAATGCAATTATTGTTAGGATAAAAGGGGGATTAAGAATGGTTCTCATGGAGATAAACCAAATTGGCAAAGGAAGAACACATTTTCAAAGACAATGAGAGGAAATTTCATAATTTGATCAATTAGGACATTTTGTATGTATTTGCATTGAGCATTTTCAACTTTTCACTTACGTTTGCATCTTTTCCACTTGTAGGAGAAGGAGATTGAGCCGAACCCTATATTGATTGGATAGATCCCACTAGTCATTAGTAGAGTTCGTTTACACTGTAAGTAGCATACCTTCTAACTTTAGACTTTTGTTCTTAATTAAAATGCATGTTTTATTACAGTTATGAGTTGTTTTCTAAACCATGAATGTATTTTAGTATGAAAATATGGAAACAGAGTGTTTATGTTTTGAATTCTAATATTATTGTGGATTTTATAAATTTATGAGATTTTGGTACTTCGACACTCAGACTGGGAATATTGGGCAGCCATTTGGGGCAGGTGGCATATTTTCAGTCTAGGTTATAATATTGGACCCAGTGGGATCTCAAACACTATAATGTTAGTCTAGTTTGGAGTGGTGACCCATGATATAAGCCATATAGTGTAGTAGCACTTGACGTATTTTGCCCGAGTAGGGGCTAGACCTTACTTTTATACTTTATTACTCTCAAATATTGTCCGTTGTGCGTATTCTATCAGAGCTATATTTTATGTAGTACATGATTATGATTTTTATGTCTCTCTTATGTTCTTTTATCCCATTTTTATGAATATTATGGTGAACTTAGAAAATAAAATGGAATTTCTGTGATGTTCTATTTATGAATTTCCATGATTTCTAAGGTTTTTAAACCATGTTTATTTATGTTATTATTATGAAATCCTCTCTGTTTTCCCAAAGTTTAGGCAATATGCTATTCACTAGGAACTCAGTTCTCATACTATTTATTTTTACAGTTTTCAGACTAACCAAAGCAGCTTATCACCACTTGTTTAGCAACCGCATTTGTTTTTACATCATACTCGTGGAGGTGGGCCAACAGGATACTTTTTGGGTGATTAGTCATGATACAAATTTGGTATAAATTCTATAGGCATTCCATAAGAGAGAGGGATTGTATTTTAGGGAAGTCATGTACCATGTCGTTATTATGGTTTTATCCATAGATGTATGATCATTATTAATGTAGCATGTTTAGTTGGTGTGCGTAATCTATTATAGTTGCTACATAAGTAGAGTATGTGTTTGAAAACGTGAGATTACTAACTACCTAGAAAATATATTTTTGCATATGAATGCTATAGGTTATAGGTTTATGAGTCATGTTATCCTAACAAATATGACAAGGGGTTACAATTGTTAGCATGCTATCAAATTTTTAACACCGAGAGGTGTTAACCACTACTCTGCTATTGTGCCTTGTATAGGCAATTTAGAAAGGGTGAGGTGTGACATCAATAGAGTAGATAGAAGATAAAATTGAGGAAACTAAAAGTAATATATATATCTATATATATAAGGCCTGGCTAGGCCTGGAGGAGGCAGAGTAGCAACGACAGAGTAGCAACGGCGGAGTAGAGATGATGGCTAAGCACTGCAAGGCAATTCGGACCAGAAAATGCTGGATGAGTAGTGGCAACGACGGAGGAAAGCACAGTGGATAGTGGACGATGAACAAGCCCACGCACATCAGAGGACGAATGGAAGTGAGAGTGAAGAAAGAAAAATTCATGAATGAACATAGAGCAAGAGGGAGCTTTTAAAAGCATATTTTCGACGGCTAGACCATTGATTGGCCATCGGATATATACATGAATCCCAACATCCCACCACAAAAACTTTGTTTCCAATGGCCTTTTCGACTGACAAGCCGTTAGAAATTAGGACACAAATCCCAACATCTTGTCAAAAAACTCATTTTTGACGGCTTTTTTGAAATTTTTGATGGTATTTCTAGCAGAAACAAAAAATTTTAAAATTTAATTTTCCAATGAACTTTCCATCGGAAACAAAAAATTTAAAAATTTCATTTTCCAAAGGCTTTTCTGAATAAAAATTTCAACAGCATTTTCAATGAAATTTTTGATAGAAAAAAAAAATTAAAATTCAATTATCTGATGGCTTTCCATTGAAAAAAAAATTTAAAAATTTCATTTTTTGAAGGCATATTCGATGGAATTTTCAAGAAAAACAAAAAAAATTTTAAATTCAATTTTTCAACAATTTTTCCAACGAACCTTTCGGCGAAAAGAAAAAATTTGAAAATTCAATTTTTCAACGGCTTTTCAGATGAAATTTCTAATGACATTTTTGACAGAATTTTTGATAAAAACAAAAAAAATTTAAAATTCAATTTTCTGAGCCCAACCCAAAGACTTTCATCATGTGCTCTATGCTTTATTTTATATAAACATGATTAGTGAGGTAATTAGTGACTTAAGTTTAATTTTAAAAATACCTTAATCTTTAAGGGCAAGGAAGGGTTTTCGCAATTATTAAAAAAAAGAGAAAAAGAATGAATAAATAAAATAATAAAATAAGAAAAAAAAATATATCCATGCTTGTGTTTCACGTGGATACATAGTAAGTAGAAATAATAATACTACTAGTAATATTAATAAAATAATAATAGTAATAGTGATAATAATAATAAAATAATAACAGTAATAGTAATAAAATAATAAAAACATTCGTTTCTCACTGCCTCAATGCACCGCTTCATTTGGGAGGCATCAATTAAAATATATATATATATATATATCATTGCGTAAGTCGAGTATGACTCGAAGAAAACAAAAGAAAAGAAAAAGAAGCGAAAGCACAAAGAAGACGGGAGCTAGGAATCGAACGAAGGCAAGGAGATTTTAATTCAAGTAAGTTTTTCAACAAATATTTTTCATATTTTCATTCCAGTCGAGTTTTAGTTACATTTAATCGAGGAATAATTTCTATCAGTTTAAATTAATTTTTTTATTTATTAATTCATATTAATTTTGTTGAGAAGGTGACTTAATTAGTTTAGTAAAAATAAGGCAAAGTTGACATTAGAATTTGTCTAAACTTCAACCTAGAAGTTCGCCGACCCACCTACGAATTATTTTTCATAAAAAAATAACTATAACTCTTTTTGTGTACGTGAGCTTATGCAGTATATCTAACTTGACAACGAGTATATATTAATATTTTAAAAATTTTTGGAGTACGTGTGTAATAGAACTTTTGATATGAAGTAGAATGGGTAAAAAACGACTTAATTATAAATACATCTCATTATACACTAGCATATTCATGCATTTATACACAGTTCTAGCATGTCATTGATAACATATGTGGTTACACTTTAGGAGAGATATCCCGGCCAGTCAGTAAGGCCGATAGGAGTGAATCGGGGTACACACAATATTAGTAGAGGTGAGTGGTCTTTCTCCTAAATTCAGTATTTTCCTAAAACAACAAAACTTACAGTTTTCTTACAAATAAATATTTTATTTCAAAATCAAATGTTTTACTTTTCCAGAAATACTTTTTAATTTATATGCTATAATTACTTTGCTTAATGAAATGGAAACAGGAATTTCATTTTTATGCTATACGTTATTTATATAAATACTTGCAATTCACCTGGATAATTCGCTAGTTAGTCACGTTGCTGTAGTAGTAAGTGGAGCCTCATGACACCAATAAGCCCAGTGTGTTTGTCCATGGGAGTGGTGTCCTATAGAATGAGTATCATGACTAGTAGCACCTAGTAGATTCTTCTTGTATTATGTTTATGTCTATGTGTACATCAGATCTTATGCTTATTTATGGAGCCGTTAAGTTTTTGTTTTCACCCTTAGCTATTTTACGACATTTTTGTTATAGTTGGATCTACAGGCTCAATGAGAGAATTAGTTTTATTTTTAAATTATGATCAGTCGATTTATATCTCACAATATGTTATTCTATATCAATTTGCTAGTTTTATGAACTAATTTATTTACGACATTATGCAACGTATTCCTATTTCAGCAGTTTTAATTGGAGGACCATTCACTAGGACGCAAGTCTCACCACTTAATTATTTTTCAGGTTTCAACAGTAAACACTTGTAGTTGCATCATGTGTATCTAGCATGGCAGCATTTTGAGTCTAAAGAGGTTGGGCCCCACTCATTTCAATAGGAGTTAGTTTGGGTTGTTGCTTGATGGGTAAAAGTTAAATAGTTATATTGTGTATGGATTTTGATCAGGAAATAGAGAAGTTATGAAAGATATTTATATTTTTAATTATGATAATAACTTAGTTTTCATTCTATGTTATGTCAAATTATGTTGTATTATTTAGTTTTCTGGATATAAGTTATACAGTTGACTCAGCAGGTACAATATTCAAATAAAGTTTGGCCTTCTCCGATGAATTCTAGGTATCGGAGGTTGCTAAACCCTATTTTACTGTCACACCTCGCTCGAGTTACAGAGTGGGGTGTGATAATTAGTGGTATCAGAGTAGTTTTAAGATCTTTAGGGGATTAACATTAGTAAATCTTACAAGTGAAGCTAGTTACATTCAGAGTACGCGCATAGCATCACTAATGAATATTATTTGATGTTTTATGTTGTATCAGGTATTTGTACCAATCATGGTGAATACTAGGAGGGTCTCAAGCAATGCTCGTACTGGCTAGAGTAGGGCTAATAGAGACAGAGTGGACTGACCTCTTAGGGAGATAATTAGCATTTCATCCCTTGCCCTAGCGGTGGTAGGTGCATTACACATGCATGATTTGTTGGCACAACATCCCTCACCTGAGATACCTACACTTGTATCTTTAGTTCAGCCACAATCAACTGTTATGCAACCACCAGAGATGGCTACAATGCAAGATTATCAGTTGGCAGCAGTGGAGCCCTACTAGCAGATTTTCGAGTCAAGCCTACTTTATTAGAACAGATAAAAGAACTGCAAGCGTAGGACCCTCAATTAAAGAAGACATTGGAGGAAGTGAAGAATGGGAAGCAAAGAGATTTTAGAGTAAAAGAAGATGGCATGTTATCATTCGGGGATCAGATATGTGTACCAAAGGTTGGAGATTTAGAAGTCAAATTTTAGAAGAGGCATACAGTTCAGCCTATGCCATGCACCCAGGGAGTACTAAGATGTATCAGAACTTGAAATAAAACTATTGGTGTAGTGGCATGAAAAAGGAAGTGGCTGATTATATATCTAAATACTTAACATGTCAACAGATCGAGGCTGAGCATCAATGATTTGTTGGGAGATTACAACCACTACCTGTCCCTGAATGGAAATGGGAGCACCTGACTATGAATTTTGTTATGGGATTATCAACCACTAGAAGAGGAAACAATGTTATTTGGGTTATAGTGGATCAATTGACCAAGTCTACTCATTTTATTCTTGTCAAAATTTTCTTCTCTTTAGACAAGTTAGCCAAATTGTACATGGATGAAATTATTAACAAACATGGGGTACCTATATCTATTGTGTCAGATAGGGACCCCAGATTTACTTCTTGATTTTGGCCAGTCTATAAGAAGCTTTGGCAACCAAGCTTAAGTTTAGTATGACTTTTCATCCTCAGACTGATGGACAATCAGAACGAACTATTCAAATTTTAGAAGATATGCTTCCTAGCTGTGTGCTAGAATTTTCAGGTAGTTGGGACGAACATTTGTCTTTGATGGAATTTACTTATAATAATAGTTTTCAGTCTAGCATTGGTATGGCCCCTTATGAGGCACTATATGGAAGAAAGTGTAAAGCTCTAATCTGTTGGGATGAAGAAAGAGAAAGAAAATTATTAGAGCCTAAAATTGTACAAACCACTACAGATCAAACTAAGTTAACTAGGGATCGATTGAAGACAACCCAAGACAGACAAAAAAGTTATTCTGACCCCAAACACAGGAATGTTCACTTTTGAGATTGGAGATAAGGTGTTTTTAAAAATACCTCCATGGAAGGATATATTAAGGTTTGGCAAGAAAGGGAAATTATCCTCAAGATATATTGGACCCTACGAGCTGATAGAAAGAATTGGGCCAGTCGCTTATAAATTGGCATTACCACCAGAACTATCACAGATCCATAACGTTTTTCATGTTTCCTGTTCAGAAGGTACGTATTAGATCCTTCTCATGTCTTGCAAGCCCAGCAAGTAGATCTTAAAGAAAATTTGTCTTATAAGGAGCATCCTGTATAGATCTTGGTGCGAGAAGTGAAACAGTTACAATCTAAAAAAGTTCCATTGGTGAAGGTCTTGTGGAGAAACCAAGATCAAGAAGAGATAACTGGGGAAAGGGAGGAAGATATGAGAAAGAAATAGCCCCATCTATTTGCTTCATAAGTATAACTGAATTTTGGAGACGAAATTCTTTAAGAGGGATAGACTTGTAACATGCCAATCCAAAACTTCATCATGTGCTCTGTGCTTTATTTTATATAAACCAGGTTAGTGGGGTAATTAGTGGCTTAAGTTTAATCTTAAAAATACCTTAATCTTTAAGGGCAAGGAAGGGTATTTCGCAATTATTTTTTTAAAAAAAAGAGAAGAAGAATGAATAAATAAAATAATAAAATAATATATATATATATATATATCAATGCCCATGTTTCACATGGATACATAGTAAGTAGAAATAATAATAGTACTAGTAATAGTAAAAAAATAATAGAAATATTCATTTCTCGCCGCCTCAATGCATTGCTTCATTTGGGAGGCATCAATTAAAATATATATATATATATATATTTCATTGCGTAAGTCGAGCACGACATGAAGAAAACAAAAGAAAAGAAAAAGAAGTGAGAGCAGGGAGAAGATGGGAGCTAGGAATCGAACGAAGGCAAGGAGATTTTAATTCAAGTAAGTTTTTCAACAAATATTTTTCGTATTTTCAATTCAGTCGAGTTTTAGTTTCATTTAATCAGTTTGAATTTTAGTTTAAGTGTTGTTTTTATGATGAGAAATCGAGAAATAATTTCTATAAGTTTAAATTAATTTTTTTTATTTATTAATTCATATTAATTTGTTGAGAAGGTGACTTAGATAGTTTAGTTAAAATAAGGCAAAGTTGATATTAGAATTTGCCTAAACTTCAATATAGAAGTTCACCGACCCACCTACAAATTATTTTTTATGAAAAAATAACCATAACTTCTTTTGTGTATGTGAGTTTATCATAGTATATCTAACTTGACAATGAGTATATATTAATATTTTAAGAATTTTCGGAGTACGTGTGTAGTAGAACTTTTGATACGAAGTAGAAAAGGTAAAAAACGGCTTAATTATAAATACATCTCATGTATGTACTAGCATATTCATACATTTATACATAGTTCTAGCATGTCATTGATAACATATGTGGTTACACTCTAGGAGAGATATCCCGGCCAGTCAGTAAGGCCGACAGGAGTGAATCGGGGTACACACAGTATTAGCAGAAGTGAGTGGTCTTTCTCCTAAATTCAGTATTTTTCTAAATCAACAAAACTAACAATTTTCTTATAAATAAATGTTTTATTTCAAAATCAAAGGTTTTACTTTTCCAGAAATACTTTTTAGTTTGTATGCTATAATTACTTTGCTAAATGAAATGGAAACAAGAATTTCATTTTTATGCTATATGTTATTTATAAAAACACTTGCAATTCACCTGGATAATTCGGTGGATAGTTACGTTACTGTGACAGCACTTCATGATTCATTTGTCTTGTGGGACTTTACGACACCAACAAGTCATGTGTGTTTGTCCACATGGGTGATATCCTATGGAATGAGTGTCATGGATAGTAGCATCCAGTGGATTACTTTTATGTTATGTTTGTGTTTACATGCACGTTAGACCTTATGTTTATTTAAGGAGCCGTTATATTTTTGCTTCTACCCTTGGCCCTTTTACGACATTTTTGCTATGGTTGGACTTACAAGCTCAACGGGTGAATTAGCTTTATTTTTAAATTATGATCAGTAGATTTATATCTCACAATGTGTTATTCTATATCAGTTATGCTAATTTTATTAACTACTTTTATTTGTAGTATTATACAACATATTCATATTTCACTAGTTTTAGTTGGAGGACTATTTACTAGGACGCAAGTCTCACCATTTAATTATTTTTTAGGTTTCAACAGTAAAGACTTGTAGTTGCATCACATGTATCCAGTACAGCAGTATTTTGAGTCTAGAGAGATTGGGCCTCACTCATGTCAATAGTAGTTAGTTTGGGTTGGTGTTTGATTAGTGAAAGTTAAATAGTTATGTTATGTGTGGATTTTGATCAAGGAACAGAGAAGTTATGAAAGATATTTATATTTTCAGTTACGATAATAACTTAGTTTTCATGTTATGTTATGTCAAATTATGTTGTATTATTTAGTTCTTTAGTATGAGTTATACAGTTGATTCAACAGGTACGATAGTTGAATAAAGTTTGACATTTTTCAGTGAATTCCAAGCATCAAAGGTTGTTAAACTCTATTTTATTGTCACACCTCACTCGAGTTACGGAGTGAGGTGTGATAGACTTTCTGTCAGAAACAAAAAAATTTAAAAATTTCATAATTTGATGGCTTTTTTAACGGTAACAAAAAATTTGAAAATTCTAATTTTTGATGGCATTTCTCAAGGACTTTTCGTCAAAAAAATATTTTAAAATTTCATTTTCTGACAGCTTTTTCAATGAAATTTTCATGAAAAAAATTTAAAAATTCGATTTTTCAATGACATTTTTGACAACATTTTTAACAGAAATAAAAATTTTACAAATTCCATTTTTCAAAGGCTTTTCTGTCTGAAACAAGAAAAATTTAGAAATAATTTTGTGAACGGCATTTTCTAATGGCTTTTTTGATAGTAACAAGAAAATTAGAAAATTCTAATTTTCGATGGCATTTTCTATGGACTTTTCGTCAAAAAAAATTTTAAAAATTCTATTTTGCAATTGCTTTTTTTGATGGACTTTCTATTGAAAGAAATTTTAAAATCCAATTTTTCGACGGCTTTTTCAATGGCTTTTCTGATGGTCTGATAGTGACAAAAAAAATTCTAAAAATTCGATTTTTTGACGATTTTTTCATTTGCAACAAAGATACATTTAAAATTTTAACTTTGAAATTATTATTTCTAATTTGAAATTCTTACAAGTAATTTATATTATTATAATTTATTGTAATGACTTCTTATTATAGTTTTAATGCATAGCTGCTTCTAACGTTATAAATTAATTACAATAATTAGAAATTAGAAATTATAATAGTATAATAACTAACTGATATTAAGCTTATAATAATTTTAAGTTATAATTTATTCATTATTTATTACAATGTTATTATATTAATTTATAGTATTTATAAATCATTTTATGATAAAGTTGATGAGTTCATAGTTGTTACAAATTAGTAGTAGTAGTTGTATAATAATTGCCAAATAGACTATAATTTATAATTTTATCATATAATGACTTATAATTTGTAGAAATTACAAATTAACTATAATAATTATATAATAACTAAAGAATAGGGATAGTTTATAACTTAGAATTCCGCCAATTGATTATAGTTATAAATGTATCAAAGAATAATACATAAGAATTTAGAAATTGATTATAATAATTAGAAATTAGAAATCATAATATTATAACAACTAGCAGATATTGTAACTTATAACTGAAGTTATAAGTTATAATTTATTCATTATTTATTATAGTATTGTTATGTTAATATATATTATTATAAGTTATAATGTGATGAAGTTGATCAATTTATAATCATTACAAATTAGTTATAGTAGTTCAATAATAACTAACAAATAGACTATAACTTATAACTTTATCATATAATAATTTACCGTTCATAGAAATTACAAATTAACTATAATAATTCTTTAATAACTAATTAATAGATGATATCATCGATTAATTAAATTAATTAGGAATTAATAATAACTTATAATTTATAATATCCAACAAATTGATTATACTAATTAGAAATTAGTAATAATAATACTATAACAACTGACAAATATTTAATTATATGAATCCAATTATGAGTTTAGATTGTGTTATAATATGAAATTTAAATTTCAAAATAAATAACAGAAAATAATTATAAATTTCAGATAAAAGACATTAAAAAAATAATATTAATAGTTATTTTTGATAAAGTTATAAGTTATATTCATTCATAAGTCATTATTAAATTGTTATTCTTAATTTCAAATAAGGACAATCAATTTATTAAATTATAATTATTATAATAGAAAGTTATAAATTATGACTTGTTTGTTAATTGTTACAAATTATTATTATTAATTATTAATTAATGTAATATATTTTTAGTGTTATACATTATTATATAATAAAATTACAAATATTATAATTTATAGGATTATTTTTCATAATTAAGAACCTTAATTTAATAAAATAATCTGTGCCTGGGTTTTGTTATTCCGTAGCCCAAATAGGGCCCAATAGACTTGAGTCCTGCAATATTTGGTCTAGCAATAGGAAATTATGCGAGGATTAATTTACATTATAAAATTTAAAAATTTGAAGAATTTATGCAAAATAAATATAAATTTCAAATGCATAAGGTTAAAACGGAAAACTTGTTCCAGACAGATTTTTTGTTGAAAATATATATTAAATAAAAATTTATTATATATTTTATTTTTCAATGATATTTTTTCGTTGGAAATATATATTAAGTAAAAATTTATTTTATATTTTATTTTCCAATGAAAAAATTTTGTTGAAAATAATATTAATTTAGAAATTATTTTTTATTTGAAGGACAGCTTATTTCTCAGGAAACGTTTACAATATTTTCAGATATTATGTTTTTTTGGATTTCTGATAGAAATGTTCAATCAGAAATATTAATTTCAAATATTAAAAAATTTTAGTTTTTCAATAGATTTTTTTGTTAGAAATATTAATTGTAAATATTTAAAAAAAATTTGCTTTTTTGATGTATATTTTTCATCAAAAAATTATTTTTAAATATTTAAAAAATTTAGTATTTTGATAGATTTTTCAACAAAAAATTTTATCAGAATTATTAACTTTAAATGTTTAAAAAATTTAAACTTTTTCAATAGACATTTTCTGTGAGAAATTTCTATATAAAATATTAATTTATGAAAAAAATTAGCTTTTCCAATGGATATTTTTTGTTAGAAATATTATTTTTAAATATTAAAAAATTTTAACTTTGTTAACGAATTTTTTGACAAAAATTTCTGTCAAAAATATTAATTTGAAATATTCAAAAAAATTTAGCTTTTCCAATGGACATTTTTCGTTGGAAATTTCCATGAAAGATATTAATTTTAAATATTAAAAAAATCTTAACTTTTTGGACTAATGTTATGAAAAAGTTTTTGTCAAAAATATTAATTGTAAATATGTTGGAAATTTTAGCTTTGCTAACAAAAATTTCTGTTAAAAATTTATGTCAAAATATTAATTTTAAATATTTAAAAAACTTTTAACATTTTTGATGGAAATTTCTATCACAAATGTTAATTTTAAATATTTAGAAAATTTTATCTTTTTTGATGAAAAACTTTTGCTAAAAATATTTATTTTAAATATTCAAAAAAATTTAACATTTTCAAAGGATTGTCTGACAAAAATATTTCCTAGAAAAATTAATTTTAAATATTTAAAAAATTTTAAATTTTCTGATGGACATTTTTTGTTAGAAATTACTATCTAAAATATTAATTTGAAATATTTAAAAAATATCATCTTTTTTAACAGAAAGTCCGTTGGAAATTTTTTAACATTAAGAAAATTGATAATCATGTTCTGACGGATTTCTCTGTTGGAAATATTGTTTTCAACTGATTTCCTTCTTTTTCGACGAGTTATCTGTCGAAAACGTTTTTCAACAAAGTAGCTAATGGAAAAATTGTTGAAAATTTGTCAGTTTTTATGTCCATCAGTAATTTTTTGTCAAAAATTGAGTAATTTCTTGTAGTGTTAGTGCTTTGTCTAAAAGGCTTTATGATATTTTTCATAATATTGCTAGTGCTAAGAAACTTTGAAATGCTTTAAAGGCTAAATATGGAATTGATGATGGGGGTATAGAAAAATTTAATGCCTCTACATTTACAAAATATGTCATAGTCGATGAAAAGTATATAAACAAACAAATACATGGATTTCAAGATTTGTTAAGGCCTTTAGAGGATAGTGGTTCAAAATTTAGTGAAGATTATAAAGTTCCATGTTTAACTAATAAACTACCACCCTCTTGCTCTAGTTTTGCTAGAAGTCTTGGGCATTAACAAGGGACTTTAACTTCGACTCGAGTTTTTAAATAACTAAGAATAGGGAAAGAATATACAATGAATCTTAAATAAGAAGAGATAAATGCTAAGGCTAATATAATGGAAGATAAGACAATTTAAAATAAAAATATGTTTAAACCTAAAAGTTATAAATTTAAGAAGGGTAGGAGAAATGCCATCATTGTAATAATAATAATGCCTCATCTAAAAATAAAAATTCTAGGAATGATAGAGGCAAAGATAAAGAAGAAAGGTTTTGCTGAGTACGTGGAAGAACAAATCATTTGGCTAAAGATTGTTACTATAAGAAGACCGAGAAGTACAAGTCTAGGAGTAATTATAAGCCTTAGTTGAAGGTGAACCATCTTTCTGGTCAGAATGAAATACTTTTTTAGTGAATTTTTTTATATAATAATAATGATTGACGGTTAGACTCAGAAGCTAATATAAATGTTTATTTTGACAAATCAATGTTTAAATCTTATTAGAGCTCAAGTGGAGGAAATGTGACACTAGGAAATAACATAGCTGCACCAGTGCTTGGGATTGGAAGTATTGATTTAAAGATGATTTTGAGGAAGATATTGACTTTAGAAAGAGTGCAGCATGTTCCTAAAGTTAGAAAAAATTTAGTTAGTGGATCATGTTTAGTTCAAAGTGGCTACAAACTCGTTATGTTGTTAAATAAAGTTGTGATCATAAGAAATAATATTTTTATTAGAAAATGTTTCATTAGTGATAGTTTGTTTAAGTTCGACTTCTTAAATAATAATAATGAAAATTATTCTTTAATTTTTAATATTTAATCTAGTATTTTATGTATGAACGGTTGGGACATGTAAGTAATAGAAAGTTAAAAATGTTATAGATTTAAACTTGATTCCAAAATCTCAAATAGATGTAGATTATAAGTGTGAAATTTGTGTACAAGTTAAACAAACAAAAAATTCCTATCAATCAGTTCATAGAGATTCAAGTATATTAGAAATCATATATAGTGATGTTTATGATTCAAATAGATCTCCAACTAGATGAGAAAATAAATATTTTATAACTTTTATAGATGATTATTCTAAGTATTGTTATGTTTTCTTTATTAAATTTAAGGATGAGTTGTTAATATATAAATTTAAAATTTATAAGAACGAAGTTGATAATCAATTAGAGAAAAAAATTAAAATTCTTAGATCTAATGAAGGTAGAGAATATATTTGGGGAGAATTGAAAAAGTTTTGTGAAGATAATGGTAATATAGATGAATTTACACCTCCCTATTCACCACAATCAATTACTGTAGCTGAATGTAAAAATAGAACTTTGATGGGTATAGTTAATGCACTGTTATTGTTTTCTAACAAAGAAAGACTGTTTTCTAAAACTTTCCCATAACTGGGCTTTTTTTGTAGAAAAAGAAACGAAAAAATAAAATAACAGTTTCTGAAAATAATTGCAAGCGAGTAACATTTCTGGCACCGCGGCTTGGCTTTTATAAGTTCCCTATATGGTCGAAATGACGTTCCAAACGAAGCTGATTGATTGCCATTAGATAGATTTAGATGAACTTGAAACTTTTGATCCCGATGGATGGTGATTATTGTTTTGTTTGTTGTATTGTGCAGTTGTCGTGGACATTTGAGAGAGAATGAATTAAATTAGAATGGCGATGGAAATGCAAGCCATCACCTGATAGCAAGAGAACTACGGCAGGAATCTTGGATTTTCTTTTGGATGCAAACATAAGACTAAGATTGTCTTCTTCTTCATTTTTTTTTTTGGCAAGGTAAACTGGGTTAAACCTTTCTTGCATTCCCTTCTTCACATCTATGCACATTTGTTCTTTTCTTATTTCCTCTTCAGTTTGGATATAGCTTAACCTTAACTTTGTTGTCCTTGTGGCTTTAACAACCATTACATTCATCTCATCTCTACAATTTTGATTATCATGAATTCAAAGAACACTTGCTGGGTTCAACATTTAACAATTTTCAACTCATTCTGCAAGCCTGGAACAGTTCATTCTCTACAATCAAACAAACACATGCGTGCACAGCACCATGTGTGCAGACACACACACAAAGAGCAGGAGGCTCTTGCAACCTCAGGGTGTTAAGAGAGGCTAATGGAGCAACCTTCAACAAATGTGATCCTATCGTTCTATTGTCCAATGTCTTGTGGCTTCAAGGTACAGATAACACTCACTTAAATTGAGCTTTGTGTGTGGGTGTGCGTGTGCGCACAGAAACAGAAAGAGAGAAAGTACTTAGAGTTTCAACTATTGTCTCATACACAACACCAGATGGATCTTGGGAGCTGATGCACAAGGCTATCTGGACCAGCTGATCGTAGGAAGGTTAAGACCAGCATTCAATGGCGGAAATTTATAGGGCTAAACTCATGAAAGGATTTCAGACAGCTTTATGCTAATGGTGGGGTAAGAATGGAGAAAGGACGGAACAAATAATATCCACACATGCTGTCATCACAAAATTTATTATCAGTAATTAGTTCCAGTTATCAATGTATTTCTGGAATTCAAAGCACCCCTTACATGGAGAGCATCAATTTATTATTAGTAATTAGTTCCAGGCATCATTGTATTTCTAGAATTCAAAGCATCCCCTCACTAAGAGTGTCCCTTGCAGATCCGTAGATCCATAGGAGGATAATGATAACAAGTTTGAATTGGATTATCCTTGTATTTGAAGCTTTTATTTTTTTTTTAGTGAAGCTTTTTTGTAATATTTTCCTGTTGCAATAGCTGGAATCATCTATTACCTGATTGCGTACTTATGGTTGACATGAATAGGATGAAGCTGCCAAGAAAACACAATATTTTGAGAGGCTAAGAGGAGAAGCCGAAAAGTGTTTGGCACAAAGTGAGGAGTTCAGCAATGAGAAGGCTGAATTTAAAGAAGCTATCTACGCTAAGGTGAATGCCTTGTACTTTGTATCATATTTTCTATGGCTTTTGCAATTTTGTGAGTGGACGTTTGAGCATGTACTCTCCTCCTCCATACACTAGCTGGGACGCATTTTTTCTTGTTCTGTCGTCCTTGCCTTTTGATGGGAAATTATCTAGTCTTATTGTTGTTCTCAACAAGCGAAGGAAATTCCGGAACTATTTCCAAACACATTTTTGTGTCCCTATGCAATTCACTCCTTGCATTCCAAACTGAGATCCTTGTGTAACGATTCTGATTTTTAGTTGCATTTCTTGGCCAAGAACTTTCTTTTTGTACTTCTTTTAACAATGGAGATTGATATTTGCTCATCAAGGCTTCATTAAGCTGCAGTGAGAATGGTATAAATTCTGCAATCTATTCGTTCCTTTCATTTTCTCTTAAACTATATTTCAGAAGATTAAATGAGCTTGTTCTCCCAACACATTGATCTAAGACAATATTGGGCAATGTCTCTACAAAACAATGATGCTATTGCATAGGATATTGGTAATCTTTTTTTTTTTTTTTCCCTGTTTTCATATCAAGTTCCTTATTTTGAGTGTTATAACTTTGATATGAACGAGTACCTGCTCTATAGTTCTTTGACTCAATAATTGCTTATTTCCTGGTCCTTCTCAGGCTTGGCCCCAAACTTGTGGTTTACATTTTTTTTTTTTAATTTGTTTTTTGGTTTCAGTTTCTTGGGTTCTTGGATACTAAGAAAGCCAAACTTAGAGAGCTTCGAGACAGGCTTTCTAAATAGGAAAGTTCCAGGAAATTGGCTCAAGAAG
This sequence comes from Thlaspi arvense, assembly GCA_911865555.2. Classification (NCBI taxonomy): domain Eukaryota; kingdom Viridiplantae; phylum Streptophyta; class Magnoliopsida; order Brassicales; family Brassicaceae; genus Thlaspi; species Thlaspi arvense. The sequence continues at coordinate 44,209 of CAJVSB020000286.1, forward strand.
AGGAAGAAGAGTCCACAGACAAGGCAGAGAGTTTTCATGGAGAAAGCAACGATGCAAAAGCCAGGAAAAGTCAAAAGTGAGTGTTGGTGGGACCTCAAAGTATGCTCGTGGAAGAAAGCAGAAACAGGAATGTTATTTGCTGGATTTGAGTTTGTGCTATGACTTTGATTTGGTTTTGTAGATTTAATGTTATCTTGTAAAAAAAATAAACTATATCTATTTATATTATATATATAATTAGTTTAGAAATGTTCTGAAGTACCTATTATACTCATCGAAGGCACCAAGTTTAGACCAAAAATAAGATGTTTAAATCCTTAATAGTGGATTTATGGTATATGAGTAGCGTGCAGTATGATTATTAAATTAGGGTTTTGTTTTTTTATGTATTACAATAATTCTTAAAGTTCTCTCAATTTCTCCTTTCAGGAAACAAAAGTGCTTTCAATTTCTTCAAGTTATATTTAGCCTTGATCTTATTAAAGTTTATACCAATAGATCTTTGGACTATGTGTTGATTGGTGAATCAAATGCTGCTTGATTTGATTCAGATTTGTTTCCTAAGTATTTGCAATTAGTTTTGAAGTTTTCAACTTTAGTAGAGTCTTCTATCTTCAATTTGAAATAAGTCTAGAAGTTAGGAGTTTGTTAGCTAGATATTTCTAATCTTTTTTTTAGTTCCTAATTTTTCGTAATTTGTTTAGATATTAGTTTGACTTGTCGATATTTGTTGAGAAAATGTCTATAAATAGCTAGTATTATGAATAATCAAGATATTCGTCACAATCAATATCTACCTTCATTTTTCTTCTCTTCAGCAACGATTGGTATCAAAATCTTAGTCTTTATGGACTTGTGAGGATAGTCAAGAGTGAGTGAGAAAAGCTATGGAAGGAGATGCAAGCTTTTCGTTTGTTGCTCCACCAATTTTTGATGGAGACAACTATTAGATGTGGGCAATTCGAATGAAGGCCTACTTGGAAGCTTGGATCTTTGGGAGGTGGTAGAATTAGAGTAATTAGTTCCAGCTCCCTCAGAGAATCCAACTATAGCTCAAATTAAGAATCATAAAGAGAGGAAAATGAGAAAGACTAACACTAAGGCTTGTCTTTTTGCTGTAGTTTCACTAGCAATCTTTACTTGCATTATGACGCTTGATATAGCAAAGGGAATCTGGGATTATCTCAGAATGGAGTATCAAGGAGATGACAGGATTAAAGGAATGCGGATACTCAACTTGATTCTAGAGTTTGAAGTGCAAAAATGAAAGAGTTAGAGACAATCAAGGTGTGCTCTCATAGATTACTTAGCATTGTCAACAAGGTGAGATTGTTGGGTTTAGAATTTAATGATTCTTGTATAATTCAGAAAATTCTAATCACTGTACCAGAGAGGTTTGAAGTTGCCATCTCTTCTTTGGAAAATTCTAAAGATTTGTCATAGATTACATTGGCAGAAGTTCTAAATGCATTACAGGCACAGAAGCAGCAAAGAATGATGAGATAGGAAGGAGCAATTGAAGGTGCATTGCAGGCTAACCACAAGAAAGATATAGAATGCAAGCTTAACGAAGATATGAAAACTGAATCAAATAAGGATACTACTACTGCAAATGGTAGTAATAAAAGGTAGGGAAAATTCCCTCCAGGTAAGCACTGTGGAAAAAAGACTCATCTTCACTTCAAGTGTTGGAGAAGGCCAGATGCTAGGTGCAACAAGTGTAATTAGCTAGGACACAAGGCTGTTATTTGCAAAAACAAAAACTCTCAATAGAGAGCTGAAGCACAGGTAGTAGATCAAGATGAGGAGGATCAGCTTTTTGTGGCCACTTACTTTGCCAGCAAGAGTACTAGTGAGAGTTAGCTTATCGGCAGTGGTTGTACAAACCATATGACCTTTGACAAAGGTCTCTCTAAGGAGATGGGGAAGACAGAAATTAGAAGGGTTAGAATTGGAAATGGAGACTTCATCAAGGTCGAAAGAAAGAGTACTGTATCTATTGAAAGCTATTCAAGTACAAAAACTATCACTGATGTTCTTTATATATCTGAAATTGATCAAAATCTCAAGTGTTGGTCAACTAATTGAGAAAAGACTCAAAGTAATCTTTGAAGACAAGCATTGTCTCATCAAAGAACCAACTGGGCAAGAGTTGTTCAAAGTCAAAATGTGTGGCAAAAGCTTTTCACTTGACCCAATGAAGAAGGGGCATGCTGTGTGCCCTATCTCAGCAAATACAACAAAGGTTTGTCACAAGAGACTAGGCCATTTTCATCATCCAGGATTGTTATATATGCACAGACAGGTTCTAGTGCAGAATTTATCACCTTTGGAAGAAAAGTTACCAAATTGTCAAACTTGTCAATATGATAAGTAGACTAGGCTACCCTTTGCTAAGACAACTTGGAGAGCTACTCAAAAGCTTTAGTTGGTTCACACTGCTTTAGGAGGAACCTAGAGGACACTTTCACTTAATGGTAGTCTTTACTACATATCCTTTATTGATGATATAACCAGAATATGTTGGATCTTTTTCTTAAAATTCAAATTAGAAGTTGCAATTGTGCTTTGGAAATTTAAGACAAAGGTGGAGAACCATAGTGGATGCAAAATTCAAGTTCTAAGGTCTAACAATGGCAAATTCAAGTTCTAAGGTCTAACAATGGCAAGAAGTACACTTCAATAAAATTTAATTTGTTCCATGAATAAGCTAGAATTGAACACCAACTAACTACCACCTACACTCTACAACAAAATGGAGTTAGTGAAAGGAAGAACCGTTTCATCATGGAGATGACCAGACGTATGCTTCATAAGAAAGGTATGCCTAAAAAATTTTGGGCTGAGGCAGCAAATACGGTTGTCTTTCTTTAGAATAGACTTTCCACAAGAGTAGTGAAAGGCAAGACTGTTTGATTTATTTTTAAAATAAAATAAAATAATTGAAAACAAAATCAAAATATGGTCCACATTTTTCTCAACCACTTTGATCAAGTCAAAGGGTTTTCTATCTCATAAAGCACTATCCACGTTTGAGATAGTGGGAAGTTAGATTTGAGATAGTGGGAGGATATTTTTGAAATAAGTGAGGGATTTTCTCTGATGTAGGGAAAATCTCTATAAATTAACGTTCCTAGAGTCCTTGATCTATAAGGTTAAAAATAGATACCCAATCCATCAACGGTTTGACTGTGTGGACTGGAAGGATCTGCGACATACAACTTTGATTCTACTATAAAATATCAATGGCTGGAGGTATTCTAGTTGTTTTAAATTCTAGTATTGATTTAATAACGTTACTTTCATTTGGTATCAGAGCTTCCATTTATATGCCTCTGCCTTGATATATTATGCGTGACTCGTGTGTATATATACTCTGATGTTTACATGAGAAGTAACACACATATTTATGCTGTTAGTATGCCTCTTCCATGCTTTTTGGTTATACATATATACATGTGAGAATATTTCTCTTATTATTTACGCTGTTCAAGCATGTGTGAATAATCTGGTTTTGAATTTTTATGGAATTCGTAAACGATCACATGCATATATTGGAAGAACACATACTTTGTTTTTAAGTGTAAACCCATACTCTATTTTTAAGCATACTTCGTTTTTGAGTCGTGGAGCAAATTAGTATGTATGCTTTATATACGTAATGGTTTTTCAACCCTTGGCTGAGATGGTTTAACTTATTAAAAAGAAAGTAGAGGAGGGGTTCATGATTGAATTTATATTCTTGTATGTATATATATATATATATGTCTATGTATATTGGGTTATCTGCTCGGATCTCATGACTTTTGGTTTATCGGAATTATGTTCCCGGGTCCATTGCCTTTGTCATCTTCAGGTTTCTAGTTTTGAAGGTCGGATAAGGGAAAGTCATCGGTGGGTTTTTGGCTGTTGAAGGTCGGATAAGGAAAACTTGTTTGACTGTGTTTGTAAAATAAAAAAAAGGGCAAAATAAATAAATTACTTTTAGGATTTTATTATTATTTTTGATTAACAATAAATTTCATGCAATCGAAAACCAATGAAGTTATTTTCATGAGCTTTTGTTCTTAGCCATGGCAGTTTTTTGGCCAAAAAAGATGACAGAAAGGGCTGGAAAAACGTTGCTGGAAAAGGAAAAGGGGGCGCGTGTGTTACATGCGCCTATTAAGCAGCAAATCCAGAAATAGGCGCGCGTGGCACTGTGCTTGGGTGTGGATTTAGTGGGCGAACGTATTAAATGCGCTAGTTAAAAAAACATGGAAGTGGAAACAGGCGCACGTAGTTGTCCTGTGTGCATGACTTGCATGCCCGCCCCCTAGGCTAACCTGTGCGTTCGCCCAGATGGTTTAAAAAAAAAATCTGGTCCATCGCTTGACCTATTGAAGACCGATTTGGCCCCATTCGCTCGGGGCGATCCATGCGGTTGACCTGCACATGTTGAACCGTGCGCAGGTTTGACTCGCGCATGGACTGGTTTGCCCAAGTCGATTTAAACAAAAAAAAAAAAGAGGGTTAATAAATAATAAATAGTAAATAATTTTTTTAAAAAAAATTATTTAAAATTCATATAATTGACTTATTTGTGAATGTTAGAGAATGTTTGAAATTAGTTAATATTCTCTAATTTAAGGATTCATTGCATTTTTCCTTTTGAGATATATATTTAGGAAAATTGCGTAACTTGAAACTTTATTTGCTTGTACATTAAGGAGTAGCCATAGCATCCTTAAAAGGGAAACGTACTTAAGGAACATTAATTTATAAAAAATTGTAATTATTTATGATTAATATAATAAATTTACCCACATGAATTTATTATATTTTTCATAATTAATTAGAATGAAATATTAAGTTATTTGTTTCTTAGGTTACCCATAGGCAGTAAGAGATGAGTAATTTATTAGTTTCATTGTAAAGTATTATATGAATCTATTTTGTATTAAAATCTTAACCCACAAGTAGATTTTAATGATTGGTTCATGTACATGTTTTACATTAGTAATTATTTGCCTCTAACTTGTGATACGAGCATGTTTGGTGTTCATTTATATTGCAGTTTATATTATTTCTGGTGAAAAAGTAGATGTTCCCCTTTTGACTGGTGACAATTATAAGACTTGGAAGGATTTAATCCTTTTACATTGGGGTGCATGGACATCAATTATGCCATTTGTATGGATGAACCAACTGAGCCTACTAATGCTAGTGCTCCAGAAGAGATTGCGATATACGCGCATTGGGAGAGATCTAATTGTCTTTCCATGATGTTCATCAAGACACGCATCTCCACTAGCATATGTGGTTCAATCCCGGTTGCAACAATGTCAGGGATTTCATGAAGGCTATCGATGAGCAGTTTGATTGTCCATCATTCAACCGGGATTGAACCACATATGCTAGTGGATAATCACTTGGGCCATCTGCAAAGTTTCTTCAAGAGCATGGTATTGTGGCCCAATACACCATGCCTGGCTTGGCAGATCAAAATGGTGTGGCTGAAAGAAGAAACCGAACCTTAATGGACATGGTAAGGAGTATGCTTAGCAACTCCGAACTTCCTACTTCGTTATGGAGCGAAGCCCTTAAGATTATAGTGTATATACTAAACCGAGTTCCAACTAAAGCAGTTTCCAAAACTCTTTGAGTTATGGAAATGTTGGAAACCAAGTTTAAGAGATATGTGTGTTTGGGGTTGCCCAGCTGAAGTGAGAATTTATAATCCACTAGAAAGGAAGTTGGACCCAAGGACTATTAATGCATACTTTGTTAGTTATGCTGAAAAGTCTAAGGGTCATAGGTTCTATTGTCCACATCATAGCACCAGAATTGTGGAATCAAGAAATGCAAAATTTCTTGAAAATGACATGGTTAGTGGGAGGAAAGTTTTGCAAGAATTAAATCTTGAGAAGGATCGAAGTATTGAACCAACTCCTACATCAAGTTATAAAGTGGTAACTTTTGGTGATTCTCACCAAAATCCAAGAGGATTACCACTAACTGGGATTCCATGTCAAACTAAAGCTACTTTAGTTGCTTCGATTGAACAACATCTAGCACAAACAATTAAGTAACCTATTGAAAACCAACTTTCTCAAGAAGTTGAAGAAACAACATTGAGAACATCAACTAGAGTGTAGAAATCTGCAATACCTAGTGATTATCATGTGTATCTGCAAGTCTAAATGTGACATATGAATTGAGAATGATCCAGAAACGTTTTCACAAGGTGTTAATAGTAGCAATTCTGAATTATGGCATAATGCTATGAAGGAAGAATTGGATTCCATGGCTGATAATGGAGTTTGGGATCTTGTAGAGTTGTTTCATGGAGTAAAGCCTGTTGGCTATAAATGGGTCTTTAAAACTAAGAAAGACTCTTTAGGCAATATTGAGCAATACAAGGCCTGATTAGTTGCAAAGGGATTCACTCAAAAAGAAGGAGTTGATTGTAGAGAGACCTTTTCCCCTGTATCTAAGAAAGACTCTTTTCGAATCATAATGGCATTGGTTGCCCATTTTAACCTAGAATTGCATCAGATGAATGTGAAGACGACTTTTTTTAATGGGAATCTAGAGAAAGATGTTTACATGACACAACTAGAATGTTTTTCCTATGGTAATGGTGCTCATTTAGTCTATAGACTAAAGAAATCCATATAAGGGCTAAAATAAGCCTCCCGACAGTGATATTGAAATTCCATATTGTAATCTTTTCTTTTAGTTTTGTTGAGAACATTATGGATCAATGCATATACCACAAGGTTAGTGGGAGCAAAATAATTTTTCTAGTTCTATATGTGAATGATATTCTTCTTGCCACTAATGACTTGGGATTGTTGTATGAAGTAAAATAATTTCTCTTCAAGGATTTTGATATGAAAGATATGGGTGAAGCTTCTTATGTCATTGGGATTAAAATTCATAGAAACAGACATCAAGGTGTTCTCGGTCTATCTCAGGAAGCCTATGTCAATAAAGTTCTTGAGAGATTTCAAATGAAAGATTGCTCGCCAAGTGTAGTTCCTATAGTGAAGGGTGATAGGTTTAACCTAAACCAATGCCCTAAGAATGAACTTGAGAGGGAACAAATAAATAACATTCCATATGCTTCTATTTTGGAAGCCTCATGTATGCTCAGGTTTGTACAAGACCTGATATAGCATATGTAGTTGGAATGCTAGGAAGATATCAAAGTAATCCAGGCTTGGATCATTGGAGAGCTGCAAAGAAAGTGATGAGGTACCTTTAAGGGACCAAGAACTACATGCTCATTTACAGAAGATCCGACATTTTGGAAGTTGTTGGGTATTCAGACTCAGATTCTGCTGGTTGTATTGACTCTTGTAAGTCGACATCAGGATATATTTTCATGTTGGCTAATGGAGCTATATCTTGGAGAAGTGCAAAACAAACATTAATTGCTATTTCTACTATGGAAGTTGAGTTCATTTCGTGTTTTGAGGCTACGTCATAGGGTATTTGGTTAAGGAGTTTCATTGCAGGACTGAGGATGGTCGATTCTATTTCTAGACCATTAAAGATATATTGTGACAATTCAGTTGTTGTTTTTCTAGCTAAAAATAACAAAAGTGGAAGTCGAAGTAAGCATATCGACATTAAGTATTTAGCTATGAGGGAACGTGTTAAAGTAAATGAGATTATCATTGAACACATTAGCACTGAGTTGATGATTGCAGATCCTTTAACAAAAGGCATGCCACCAAGATTGTTTAAAGATCATGCAATGTGTATAGGACTTGCTTCAGTTATGTAAAAGTTCTTTTAGTTGCAATGAAACTCTGATTTATGTCGTTTTCTCATCTTGATGTATACATTCTGGTTTTTGAGAATGACATGATTTTGTCTTGGACTCGGAATAAGCATTGAACTTATTCATCTAGTTAAATGAGCTTTTTGCTGAGAGAAAAATTGTATTGTAATATATGGAAGGTAATATTCACTTGTAGAGGATCTACCACTGTGATTCATGTAATTGATTCTCTTAGATATAAGTATAAAGTCATCTTAATGATGAATATCATAAGGTATGAGAAAAATGTTAGACTAAGTGGGAGAATGTTAGATTTATTTTTAAAATAAAATAAAATAATTTAAAACAAAATCAAAATATGGTCCACATTCTTCTCAACCCCTTTGATCAAGTCAAAGGGGTTTTCTATCTCATAAAGCACTATCCACATTTGAGATAGTGGGAAGTTAGATTTGAGATAGTAGGAGGATATTTTTGAGATAAGTGAGGGATTTTCTCTGATGGAGGGAAAATCTCTATAAATTAACGTTCCTAGAGTCCTTGGTCCATAAGGTCAAAAATAGACACCCATTCTATCAACGGTTTGACTGTGTGGACTAGAAGGCTCTGTGACATACAACTTCGATTCTACTACAAAATATCAATGGTTGGAGGTATTCTGGTTGTTTTAAATTCTAGTATTGATTTAATAACATTACTTTCAAAGACACCATTTGAGGCATGGCATGGGTATAAACCATCATTACACTTTCTTAAAGTCTTTGGTTGTTTATGCTTTACCCATGTGCCTTAAGTTAAGTGAGATAAGCTTGATAAGAAGGCTGTTCTTAGCATTTTTGTGGGATATAGCACAATATCTAAAGCTTACAAAGCCTTTTAGTCTCAAACAGGAAAAATGGTAATAAGTAGAGATGTGCACTTCTTGGAGGATGAGAAATGGAACTGGGAAAGTCCAAAAAGGAGTCAAAATGCTGATCTCTCACAGAACTTAAGTGATGTAGTTGATGATCCTCCTGTCAAAGGTACAAGACTACTCTTTGATATCTATGAGAGCTGTAACACTGTCGTATGTGAGCCTATAGGATATAATAAAGCCCAAAAAGATAAAATATGGATTCTTGTAATGAAGGAGTAGTTGTTCATGATTGAAAAGAATCAGACTTGGGAGTTTGTTTATTGTCTGAGAGGAAAGAATGCCATTAGACTAAAATGGGTATTAGAACTAAGCTGAATGCAGATGGATCCATCAATAAACATAAGGCAAGACTAGTGGTCAAAGGATATTCTCAAATCTAGGGTGTGGATTGCTTAGAAACCTTTGCACCAGTGGCAAGACTTGACACCATTAGGCTGCTGTTAGCCACAGCAATACAACAAAGTTGGAAGATGTATCACATGGATGTCAAATTTACCTTTCTTAATGGTTTTTTTTGCAAGAGGAGATCTATGTTGAGTAGCCCAAGGGATTCATGGTTAAAGGGCAAGAGAGCAAAGAGTATAGACTAAAAAAGACTCTCTACGGTCTGAAACAGGCACCAAGGGCTTAGTATAGCAAGATTGCTGAATATGCTAAGTCTTGGTTTTCAAAAGAGTTTGTCTAAATTTACTCTTTATGTCAAGCATACTAATCTTGATTTGCTTATTATCTCTATTTATGTTGATGACATGTCGATTTATGGTAGCAACGCTAGCCTTATTGATAATTTTAAGGCCGCTATGCAAAAAATGTTTGAAATGAATGATCTTGGGTTGATGACCTATTTCCTTGGAATAAAGATCAAGCAAGAACAAAATGAAATTTTCATCCATCAAAAGAAATATGCAAAAGAAATCCTTAAGAAGTTTAAGCTAGAGGAGTGCAATGGTATGAGTACTCTTATGAATCAAAAGGAGAAACTCTATAGAGATGATGGAGCTGAAAAGTTGACGAGGCATCCTATAGAAGCCTTATTGGCTGTCTAATGTATCTCACAACAACAAGGCTTGACATATTGTATGTAATAAGTGTACTATCTCGATTCATGCACTATGCAAGTGAATTGCATTTGAAAGCTACAAAAAGGGTGATAAGATATGTTAGAAAAACTCTTTCTTTTGGTGTGAAATTAAGTAAATGCTAGGTTTTTATAGTACAAGGATTCTTGGATAGTGACTGGGGTGGTTATCCATATGATTTAAGGAGTACTTCTAGGTACTATTTTACTCTTGGTTTTAGAGTTTTTTCTTGGTGCCTGTAATGGCCTTGTTAAAAATAAAAAAAAAGTGAGGTGTGGTGAACGAATTAAAAGCTAAAGGGGTCGTTCTGAAAATAGGAAGGATTTATTTGAAGAAAATAAAAATTTGGGTGGTCAGATGGTGACAGAAGTAGAACCTTCGATCGAAAATCGGCCGAAGGCTCTCGAATCCAATTCGCTCCAATGGGAGCAAGGTAAGTCTTGAAAATTTGGGTATATGTGCCTTGAGGGAGGCGAGCATGGGGGTGTGTGAGATTGGAGAGCTTGAGTGAGTTAGAGAGGGAAATTAAGTTGGTGAAGGCCGATGGTACTAGGCGGAGCATGCTGGGAAAAATTTTGGAGTCTCGGGGTAAATTGCTTTGATTAAAGGGTGTTAAGTGGCTAGTGAGCTTCAGATTTCCAACTAGTGGGCTTTGGTTTGCTTAGGTACAAGTGGGAATCTTGTTTTTCTAAGTTTGGATGGGTTTCGGGCATGCTACAATTGCCGAGTCTATGACCCGAGTTGCAGGTGAAGGAGACAAACTGGGATTGTATCCGAGTCTGACTGGGGGTTGACTAGGCCGGTCTAGCCCAGTTGGGCTTGAATCGGCCAGTTCAAGGCCTTAACTGGTTCGGATTTGGGGATTAAGGCCGGTTCTGGGTTTAGGGGCCAAGGGGAGTAAGAATAAATTTGGATCAGGTAATGAATTGTCCCGTTCACCAGGAATTTGAGCAAATACAGTCAAACCGGCCGATTTTTGAAGAACTAGGGTCAGTTCAGGGGTGAAAAGATCCGGTTCACCTTGGTTCCTTAGGAAATTTGATCGGATCTGTCTGGTTTAGTGTAGATTGGGGCTGGTTCATACGGGAAAATGGGAAATTGGCCCCAGTTCAGCCCGATTTGGCCTATTTTAGGGGGATTTACCCTTGGTTTAGCCTGATTTTTGGAAAGTTAGGGTCGGTCCAGCCCGGTTCAGTGGGATTATTGGTTGGGATTTGTTTGATTTTGGTAGTTCGGGGTTAATTTAGTTCAATTATGGGGCATAGGGGTCCGGTTCAATCCGGTTTAATACTTTTGGCGTCCAGTTCATCTCGATTTAAGAGATTCGTTTAGAGTAAGATTCTTGTGTTGGTTGGATATGAATTAGATTGGTAGAGACATCTGAGAGGGAGTCTTGGGATGCGTGTCAAGGACCTAGACAGGGGGTATCGGGTTAGTTGTCAGGAGTTGAGTTTTTTAAGATGAATTCTGATTCTAGTTTTGACTTGTGATTGGGTGATTGTAGATACTCCAGCGGAAGCACGCTTAGATCAGTGAGTCATCTGTCCGAGATTTGGTGCCCGTTTCTTACGTGCTGGTGAGTGGCAGTACTCTCTATACGTGTGTCCACATTCTAGTTTTCTGTTAATTTCTGGTTCTAATTTCTGAATTATGGTATTAAATTTTGGGACATGAATCTATCTGTTTCAAATTGTGATAAGCTTGAAAATATTTATGTAATTATTGACATATTTGCCTTAGTAACACGTGTATTTTAAAAAGTTAACCTATCGGGAGTTTCAATGACTTTGATTTTGATTCTGATTCTGATTCAGTTCTGAAAAAGGATGCCAGGGGCTCAGCCAGTGGATGGTGGGTCGCTGTAGCATGGGGGAGTGCCCTGGGTCTATATATGAGTTTGATTCTGAGACGGGATGGCAAGAGCTCAACTAGCAGATGGTGGGTCGCCATAGCATGCGGGGAGTGCCTTAGGTCCATATGTGACTCAGATTCTGATACGGGATGCCAGGAGCTCAGCCGGCGGACGGTGGGTTGTCGTAGTGTGCGGGGAGTGCCGGGGTCCATATGTGACTATGGTTCTGATATGTGATACAATCTAATGCTCTGACAGATTGTTGATTTTCTGATTTTGACTGTGCGTATATGAGATATATGTCTTACTTGATGCAAATGTGAATTTTCGTAAATTAAGTTATTAATTGGAATGATATCTGTGTTTTGAATGAATTCGATTCCTGTCTCGGCATGTCTAGAGTAGTATTGTTATTCACTGAGTTTTATACTCACCCATTTTTCCCCCACTTTCCAGATTTCAGTTTGGATTGGCAGCGGTAGCTCCAGCGATAGTTTCGTCACCAATACACCGATCTGATTGTGTGGGCACTTTTTGTGTATTTACTTTTGTACTCTAGAAGCTCCATGTATAGCTCAGACATGATTTGTTATATATTGACTATTTTTTTTAAGGGGATACTTTATCTGATCTGTTTTGATTGGAGGCTTACTAGGGTTGGTATGCCAACCCTAGTGCCGGTCACGCTCCCGGGTTAAGGTGTGATAGTGCCCAAAGAAGCAGGATACTGTAGCATAATCAACTGTAGAAGCTGAATTTATTACAGCAACAACAACAGAAAACCAAGCATTATGGTTAAGAAAGATTATGGGTAACTTGCATCTGGTTTAGAAGGAGAGTACAAAATCTTTGTGAATAATTAGGCTACTATTGCTATCTCTCATAACCCGGTATTCCATGGAAAAACTAAGCACTTCAATATCAAGTTGTATTTCTTAAGAGAGGTCCAAAGCAATTGTAAGTTACTACTGAAATATTTTAAGACAGAAGATCAAGTTGCAGACATCTTCACCAAAAGCTATTCCTGTTCATAAATTTTAGTTACTCTGAAAGAAGCTTGGAATCTGTAGCCTTTGATTCAAGGAGGAGTGTTGATTGGTGAATCAAATGCTACTTGATTTGATTCAGATTTGTTTCCTAAGTTTTTGTAATTAGTTTTGAGGTTTTCAACTTTCAGCAGAGCCTTCTATCTTCAATTTGAAATAAGTTTAGAAGTTATGAGTTTGAAAGCTAGATATTCCAAATCTTTTATTTAGTTCCTAAACTTTTGTAATTTGTTTAGATATTAGTTTGATTCCTAAAACATAGGATATTTGTAAGAAAATGTCTATAAATAGCTAGTAATATGAATAATCAAGATATCTATCACAACTAATATCTATCTTCATTTTTCTTCTCTTCAGCAACACTATGTTAATGGGAACTGTTAAGTCAACTGGGTAGAGAAGATATTTCCTTTAGTGTGGACGCACATTATCAATTTATTGACTACTACAAAAGGTTAAACAATAATTGGAGTTTTTTTCTCATGTATATTTGTTTTTGATCCATCAAAATTGAATATAAACATGCGTTGGAAGACACAAATTTGGATTATAAATTTTTATTTCACTTTTAATTTATGTGCAATACATTCTCATTAGTTTTACAGTTAATAAAAATTTATGTAAAGAAGATAAAAAATAACGTCCTCGACTATATCTCCATATTTTGAAAAAAAGTCTTAAAGAAGAGATGTATATTCCTTCTTCACCCTCTACCCTTCAATCATGATCAAAGCAAAATCAAGTTCAGATGCAACCTCGTGAGACTCAGAAGAGTCATAATCTGTCATTGCAACCATTGCTCTAATGTTAAGGCTATGAGATTGTGTTGGGCTATTCTTTTGGTCAACAACCTCTTGTCACTCGCATGAATAAGCAGCAAGTTGAGATTCTCTATCACACCTTAATTTTAAATTAGTTCCAAATAGCAGGACTGGGCACTGACGTAAGATTCAAATAAACCATCCGATAGGAGAATGTGTCATTCTATGGTTGATTGGTATTGTGAATACAAGTGCATAATAGTGGATACTTGGTTAAAACTGAGTTCACTAAATGATTTCATTGGGGACAATTACATGGGTTCTATTCATGTCGGTTAGTAGCTTTCTATTTTACACTACTACATTAACTAGCACCTAGATTTGGAGTTCTATGGTGGTTTTGTGCATAGATTATTATGCTTTGATGTGTGTCCTACTGATTGCCCTTATCTTTGAATAGCCACAAAGTGATTCACAATAGGTATGAGCCACTTACTTATAGAGCTTTGTGAGAACTGATATTGGATCTATCATTATGAAATGTGAAAATTATTGTTTGATTAAATCACGTAAATTTTTAATTTCTGAACGATCTACATGAAAATCCAAAATATGTGTAATAGCTCGATTTTGTATTTTATTTAATTAATTTTGGGTTATTTTGCAACAATTAAAACGTTTTGGGGCTAATTTGAAGTTGAGGGAGTTAATTGACAGAAATAAAAGAGGCTGGGGTCGGATTGAAAAAAAAAAAGGGGGGACCTTCGGCCGAAGCCGGCCGAAGGGTGTAGAAGTTGAAATTTGCTTCAATAGGAGCTAAACAAGTAAAATTAACTTTTTAACCAAGTATATAAGGATAAACCGAGCATGATGGAAGATTTGATTGAGAATTCTAGTGAGGAAACGGGAAGAAAACCGAGCTGGAAGCCGCGGCACTGACGAAGAGAAATCCGAAAAATCTGAGTGATTGAATCAAGTTTTCTCTGATTAAAAGCTAATACCGAGTTCGTGGATCACAGATTAGAGTTTGGGAAGCTTAATTTAGTTGGGTAAGTGAAATTCATGCTTTTAATTGGAGTTTGGTAGTCCGGGTCTGTTATAGACCCGGATGGCTGGTTTCGGGTGAGGAAGATGGGACCCGAACGGGTCCGGATCCCGTACAAGATCGGCCGGGCCGTTGGGCCTGGACTAGGCCCAGTTGGGCTGCAGGCCCGCAAGCTGAGCCGCGGCCCAGCCCAGATGAGGACTGGGTTGAGTCGACTCGGCCCAGTGAGAAAGAGGGGTGGGTCAACTCATCTGAGTTGACCTAGGAGGGAAATCGGATTAGGCTATTCCAGGGGATAAGAAATCAGGGATAAAGGCTGATTGGGGTATAGTAGGGGATTGGATAATCTAGAATTTTAGAATTAGGGTTTTGGGCAGTGAATTGGTCAGTGTTGACCGAAGCTTTAATCGGCCGGTTCAGTGGTCAAATCAACTTAGATTTGGGAAGTTGGACCAATTCTGGGTTCGGGAAGAAAAGACCTATCAAACCAAGTGGGTTCGGAAAATTTTGGGTGGTTGGTTCAAGATGAATCAGTCGGTTTAGTGTGGTGACCTTCGGGTGACCGGTTCATTGGTTTTAGGACTGGTTCTTGGGGAGATTGAATCGGTTCCTAGTTCAACATGATGAAACCTAGCTAACCATGAAGTTTGGTGATTTTTCGATGTCCAGTTCAAGGTGAACCGGCCTCGGTTTGTGTGCTAGTGATTAGGATTAGGGTTTTTGGCCCAATTCAAGGTCGGTTTAAGGCCTTTTAATTGGTTCAGACTGGTTCCTTGGGTTTTTGGGCCTTCTGAATCCATTTTTGAGGGTTTTGTGGCCAATTAGTTGAGTTCAAGGTAGTTTTGGGATCAAGTTAGGCCAATTCGAGGGTTTTGGAGATCGGTTCACTATAATTAATGATTGTAGAGGTTGGTTTAGTAGTGTGATGGGCTGTTGAGCTGGACGGTTGTATGTTAGTGAGTCACGTAGGTTCCGATAATAGGTAGTGTTGCCTCGAGATGCATGCCAAAGGGCCGATTTGGGATTTGAGCCCAGTTTGAGGCTACTAAGCCTGTTTCTTATGCCGGTTTTGGCGTTGGTGATAGTTTTATGTATTTTTGGTTACAGATACACCGGAAGAGGTGCGTCTTGGTCAGCAAGTCGAGTGAGGGAGATCGGGAGTTCCTTTTTGTTTAGCCCTAGTACTGTAAGTGGTAATACCTTCTCTATGCATATATTTTATACTTGTTTTTCTAACATGATGATTGCATGGATTTGCGAAACTATGTTTGATATATGAATCTTGGAATGCGTGTTATGTGTTTTGCGAACTGTTAGTGAGTTATGTTGGTATGTGAAATTGGTTTTGATCATTGTGGGTTGCATATGTGTGTATATTTGGTTGTTGGGTGTGTGGAAAGTCTATGATGTACTGAGACTGTTTGCTCCGGTCGTGAGATGGAGGATGCCTCTCGATCGGGCGCGTGTTAGTGGTGGCTTTGGTGGGCGTGTGGCTCTGAGGAGCGTGTCTGTGGTTTTATTTCAGTCTCAGTGATTGCTATACTCTCGTATATGTATGATTGTGAAGTGGTATGTGGAGGGTCAAGCGATGCACTGAAACCGTTGGCTCTGGTCGTGAGATGGAAGATGTCTTTTGACCAGGAGCCTGGTGTGGTTGCCCTGGCAGGCGTGTGGTTCTAGTCATGAGAAGGAGAATGCCTCTCGACTGGAAGCATATTATGTGATTGTGTTGACGCCTGATCGTGAGACGGAGAATTCCTCTGATCGAGACTAGAGTCTCAGTGATCATTATACTACCGCACATACGTGTTTAGGATGCTAGTATTGTTCATCGTGTGTATGTCTGTATCTGTGTGGTTTTGAAATGCATGGTGTGATGTGTAACCAAAATACATAGACTAGATATCATCTGTGCTCATTGAGTTTCGCGACTCACTTTTTTTTTTTTTATAAACTTTCTAAATTTGGGTTGCCATCCTCGAGTAGCGCGCTAGAGTTGAGACAGTTGTCGATAGCTTTGGTTGACGTACGGGCGAGTTCTTTTGTTTATTTATTTTGTACTCTAATACTTCCCTTATCACTCAGATAGGATCCTGGATTTGTATTGGATGGTTTGAGATGTATATATACATATGCTTTGGTTGGTATGAGTATGAGTTTGTTGTTATAAGACTGACTAGGGTTGGGGACCTTAGTGCTGGTCACGGACCTGGGTAAGGGCCGTGACAATATGATGTGCATAAGACTAGTGACTAAATATTGCTCGACTTGATTGGTTTTCCATCACCTCCAAAAAGGATGAATCCAATTCACGATGAGCCATGATTCAATTTCAAGTTTCTATAGTATTTCTAGTTAGTTTTATAATTTACAATTGAAAAGTCAAAAGTCAAAATAGAATCATAGGCACAATAATGATTTAAACTCAATCAAGAATAGATGCATAGTAAAAATTGAATGATTAATTAATCAATAAAGTCAAATGTGTTTTTAGAATTAGTTTTAGAAAAACTCTTAATCTTTTTCTAACAAGAACTCTAATTACAAACCAAATTTCCTTTAAGTATGAAATGACCTTTGGGCGGCAATTCTCAAATGTCCTAATATGAACAAGCATTACCCTGGACCCTATGCCTAGCTGGACTCGTCAAATCTCTTCCAAAAATGTCTAGAATTGGTTGAAGATTTTGCATAACTTTGTTTGATGCAAAATCTTTAAGAGTTTGAAGAATTCTAGGATTTGTAGAAAACTTGGATGAGACTTAAATGAATTGGAGGAAACCCTAGACCTCTCCTTTATAATCCAATGTGTTTTAGATAGTGTAGGAGTCTTTAGAAGGTGAGAAAACCTTGAAAAAACTCTTACTTTCGCAAAAAAATCTCACCAAAACACACTACTCCCTGAAAAAATCCAGGTAGTCGGGCGCTATTAACCTGCTGGGCCACGCTATAACTTGCTGGGCTGTGCTGTAGATTGGCAAGTTTTTATATATATACAAAACTCATTCACAATTAAGTTCCAAAAAATGCCACACGCACCCCAAACCTCTCTGGATACTTCAAGCTTCATAACTAATATAGATGGACAAGAGAAACTGGGGGTAGTTGCAGCCCAAACCTGCCAGGATCCAAACCTCAGATTTAGATTTATTTTGTAAATTTCATAATTTATACTCATGAAATTCAATTACTAATAAGGAAGAATAATATGAAAAGGATCATAATCATAAGTTGAATCAAGAATATTTACTCTTTATTTTATCTACAATTGTAATTTTATTTAAAATTATAAACCAGTCAATTTTATTAAGAAATACTTAAAGTTTTCAAAGTAATTGTCACAGCATTGTGGATTGAGGGCATGCTGCTGCAGCTGATGTCCGACATCACATGGAACTGCCAAAATTTTTGTATGAGGCCTGCATGTTGCTTGATGTTTAATTTAATAAAACTACTAAAACGTGCCTTGGTTGCTACAAGAAGTTGTTTGGACAGGTATAACTAGTGAAATTGTCTACTTTGCCATTATATATATTTTTAGTGGAGAAAAATAAGGTGAATAAGATATTCTTTTTCATAAAAATTATATGCATTCAATGTGTAGATTTTAATGGATTTAATTTATTAGATTTATTTAAATTTATAATGTACAAATTAAATTAATGCATTTAATTTTCAAAAAATACTCAAATTTAGTTAAAAATAAATAAAAATCATTTTAATTATTTTTATTATATAATTAAAAATATTTTTTTTAAAAAATCTAAACCCAATAGATGGACTGGGCTGTCCAAGATTTGTCCAGTTTTTCATGGTGTATGTATATTACGTATATGATGAAAATAATCGGTGCCCAAAATCAAGAGAATTAGACAAAAGTTGAGC